>MDKI01265956.1:0-92237 GCA_005239505.1 Nicotiana paniculata
TTATTATTATTATTATTATTATTATTATTATTATTATTATTATTATTATTATTATTATTAATCTGTTTTGACTTTTGGCTGAATTCAGAGGCGACCCTTCCTTGAAACAGGTAAAGCAACTACTTTAGGCCCCACATTTATTTTTTGTTACACCTAATAGACTAAATATAAGTTTAAAAAAAAGGTTCTGTGTATGAAAAAACTTGATTTCTTTCTCTAACAAATATAGAGAAGAAAGATTTGCAACAACTATGATTTCTGCCAAGAAAATTACATTTAAAATGAATATCAAATCCGAAATTTGTAAGAATCATGTTATAAATAGGAATAAATACTTTGATGAGGATATTGATAATGAAATCTCAAAATCTCTCGAAGTGTCCTTTAAAGTTGATTACTCTTATACATAGTAGACAAGACTATTTTTCACTTCAAAATAGATTTGAACAATTTGAAGCAGATGCAAATAATTTTGGTTTTCTCTTAGCGTAAAATACTGAGATCACTAGATGATGAAAATTCGAGAAAACATTGCCTTAATCTTGAATGTTCCTTAAAGCATAATACTCAATCTGATATTGATGGTTTAGATTTATATTTTAAATTAAAAAAATTAAGAAAAATAATACAATTAGAAGATATCAGTTTAATTGATATACTCAATCAAATAAAAAATTTAATTCTTTTCTATACCTATATTGCTTATGAAATAATGTTAATAACTCATATTATCATTGTTTTGACGAAATTTTTTTTTTCTAAATTAAAATTGATAAATTCTTACCTCAAAATCAACATTGTCTTACGAAATGATTGTTCGATCGTTATAAGGTTGGACAGCTTTTCCATGATTAGATTATTAATGAATAAAGGCGAACAAACTACATAAGTTTCACACTTTCACTAATTAAACTGAAGGCAAAAAGGGGAAAAGGTAAAATGATAAAGAAAGAGATAAACGTATTGCAAACTTTCGGTATTTTGTACTCTTATATATGCATTTTTTTGTTGTGTGAAATAGACTCGAAAATAATAGAATAAGAAAATAACGAGCGAGAACTTTTAGACAATATTAAAATTTTTGGAGTCAGAAATAATTGAGCACTTGATATGTAAGTCTTTCAAAACAAAGAGAAGATATCTTTTTCCCTTTTTTTTTCGTGTGAACGAGGGTGAGGGAGTGTCATAATCTCCAATAAGGACCTTAAAGTTTTCTAAAATTAAATCCTCATATTATAATATTTTTCTTTTATCATTTAAGTCTAAGAATATGACCCTCCACATACGTGTGAGATTATGAATAAGTCTAGACATGACATTTCACATATGCATGAGATCATGAGTAAGTGGATATCTCTTTTTCTTTTACCCTCATAAAGTATAGGAGGATGTGGCAAAAAAGTCATTGGATTCAAATTTATAAAATATAATTTAAATTATACGTATCAATATTGAATTGTTTCCTTGAAGACGAATGAGTAAATATCTGCCTAGTTAATACCGGATCTTAGCTTGCAATATAGTATTCCTTTCTTTGTCTTAAATATTTCATTTGGAAAAAAACGATATAATAACTACTTATTATTTTTCTTAAATGTCAATTATTTAAAAGCTAAGCTATATCAACGAAAAACAAGCTGTAGCCTGTAAGTTGTTCCATTCCAATAAAGAGAAAGAAAGAAAAATAAAAAACAAACAATATACAAATTAATCCGTTGTCCTACGTTATAAACGATGTTTGAAATATTGTTTGCCTAATTGGCATACACGGGCTAAATCTTCGTATGCCTTTCTTTTCTCCAAAATTATCTTTTTGCTGTGCTGTGTGAGCCACTGACCATACAAAAGACCCCATTAAAAATCTCCAAAACATGTGGCTTTGTTCCTTTTGTTATTATCTGCACTGCACACACCTTTTTCCTCCTCGTTTCCTGTTCTTGAGTTTTTTCTTCTCTTTCTCTAGTAGTACCAATTAATTTCTTGAAACTGCTAAATTCTAGATCCCAATATTCATACGTATCTTTTTGTGCATGATCGCTTTTCTATTTTTTTTGGAAAAAGGTAAATTGGTCTTTTTATTGATTTTCTTGGATTTCCAATGCCTCCAAATAATTTTCCTTTGAGATGGGAAAGTACAGGGGATCAATGGTGGTTTGCTTCACCTATTGATTGGGCAGCAGCAAATGGTCATTATGATATAGTGAGGGAGTTGCTTCACTTAGACACCAATTTACTCATAAAGCTCACTTCTTTACGTAGAATAACAAGGCTTGAGAGTGTTTGGGATGATGAAGAACAGTTTGATGATGTTGCAAAATGTAGGTCTGAGGTTGCTAAAAAGCTTCTCCTTCAAGGTGAAACAAAGAAAGGGCATAACTCTTTGATTAGAGCTGGCTATGGCGGTTGGCTTCTTTATACTGCTGCCTCAGCTGGGGATGTGGAATTTGTCAAACAATTATTGGAAAGGGACCCACTTTTGGTGTTTGGAGAAGGAGAGTATGGTGTTACTGATATACTTTATGCAGCTGCTAGGAGTAAAAGCTCTCAAGTTTTTAGGCTGCTGTTTGATTCTTCAATCTCACTTGAAAAGGAGGTTTCTTCCACTTTCAGGTTGGAAATGATGAATAGGGCAGTTCATGCTGCAGCTAGAGGGGGAAATGTTGACATCTTGAGACAGATTCTCGGAACTTGCTCTGATGTTTTGGTTTATAGAGATGCTCAAGGATCTACTCTCTTGCATTCTGCTTCTGCTAGAGGCCAGGTTCAGGTTTGTTCTATTCTTTTATCTTGTTGATAGAGCGGACCGGACCCCAACTTGCTTGTAATTGGGACGTAGTTGTTTCTCTGAAAATTGAGCTGAATGGATATAGGGGATTCATATAATTGAGTTTGGTTTATGGCTGAATGTAGCTTTAACTCTTGCTTACTTATTAATGTCTATATCTTTCTTCTATTACCTTAGTTTTATTATTTCTTGTTTACCCTCCATTCTTATGTCTTTGCAATGAAGAATCCTCTAATTCCTGTGCCCTTCGAGCTTATAACATAACTTATAAAATGGATAGCTTTCAAATCAACCTTTTAAAGCTAAAACTTGGTTAAACCCCTTAGTGTAATATAACGTGCTTTATCAGTTTGATGCGTAGCAGATTATACTCGCAGAGGTTCTAGATGTAAATCATTGGTATCCCAATTTTGCTAAGTAATAGATTAAATTGGGTAATTTTTTTTGAAAACCTTTTCTGTTGTATCTGAACCGCTGAAGAAATAAAAAGAAAGAATGTCTCAGATCTAAAAAGTGTGGAACGTGCCTTTCAAAAGAAGTTGGTTTAATGTAGCCCCCATTTCTGACAATCTTACTAAAATAAAAGAATGCATCTATAGTTGTTGTTTTCTTAGTTCAATGCATATTATTTTAAGAAAGCAAAACTTTGTAAGGAGTGAAGAGATCCATTTTAAAATTACTGCTCTGGCTAAGATCAGCCTGCTTAAGGTTATATTGAAGGATATCAAGTGTGAAAACATGAGACCAAAGGAATCGTGTACAATTCTCGCATAAACGATACCAAGCCAAGCTCTTTGTCCTCTTACGATGGTTGTCAGGCGACTGTGTATTCTCAGCAATGTCCTACTCCACAAAATGAGAACTCAAAGTGATTGTTACTGTACGATTATTTTTCATCCAATCAGGTTCAACTACCTAGTGCTCCTTTTCAGTTGGTCTGGAAAGCTGGAGCATTTTTCAGAATTTAGCCATGTTTGTGTCTTTATCTGCTGCTGCTGTGATATAGACTGCCCTGTGACTGAAATAGGGTCATCTATGTCCCAATTTTGCACTTTCTTCTAGATAAGCAGCCGAAAAAGTGTGCAAGACTTCTTGAGTTAACATAACTTTTTGGTTAATATACAACACTAGTTTTTGTACGTAAGAGCACTTGTTGGATTTGCTTCGTTTAATTATTTTTAGAGAGTAGTTGATATTTAACTGAATTGAACTGTTCTGGACTATTAGCTGTCTAGTTGAGCATTGCCTCCTCGTTATCTTTAGCTTTAACTTGATGTTTTCTTTAACTGCCAGAGATTTGTTACTTTTGACGGTTGATTTGAATCTTAGTTACTTCTTTGCAGGTTGTTAGGAGTTTACTGGCAACATATGACCTTATCAACTCCAGAGACAACCAGGGAAACACTGCACTTCATGTGGCTGCTTATAGGGGTTACTTATCTGTGGTGGAAGTTCTTGTATCTGTTTCTCCTTCATCTACCTCATTGAGAAACAACTACGGAGATACGTTTCTTCACATGGCTGTAGCCGGATTTCGGACCCCAAGTTTCCGCAGACTGGATCGACAAATGGAGTTAATCAAGCAGTTGGTACGTGGAAAAGTTATGGAGATAGAAGACATTATTAACATTAGGAACAATGATGGTCGGACTGCTCTTCACATGGCTGTAATTGAAAACATTCAGACTGATGTTGTGGAACTCCTCATGACTGCATTTTCAATAAATTTAAATATCCGTGATGCTGATGGAAATACCCCACTGGATCTCCTCAAGCAATGTCCAAGATCTCCATCGTCTGAGATAATGATTAAGCGCCTCATTTCAGCTGGAGGAATTTCCAATTGCCAAGACCATATGACAAGAACTGCCCTAGCTTCCCACTTGAAGATGCAGGGTATTGGGGGCAGTCCTGGTGCCTCTTTTAGGATCCCTGACGCTGAAATATTTCTGTATGCTGGCATTGATAATGCATCTGATGCCACTAGTGAGTGTGCAAGCACAGAAATCGATTCTTGCTGGGGTGAACCGAGCCCTTGCCGTTCTGCTGCAGGGTCTAATTCATCACACAAGCTAGGCTCAGTTAGCAGTGCTGCTAGACGCTTGAAGTTTCTTCTGCTGTGGACTAGGAAGAAAGAAAGAAAAGCAGATACCACCGGCTTAGAAGATAATATGTCTGTGGAATCACACAGATTGTATGCTGGCTTGGGAGACCAGCCAATACCTCTACGACAAAGATTCTCGAGGATGTCGTCGCTTCCAAACAACAAAAGAGTGCTCCCTGTTCAAAATAGTCTACCAAGTCCATCTACCAAAAAGAAATTTGCAGCTGGTCTGATGCATGGCGTTATCCAAATGACACCACAGTCGTCTTATGGATCACCATCAAGTGCTTATTCTGAATCTTCCTGGTCATCTCCGGTGGTTGTCGACAAAGAAAAGAGGATGGATCTTGGCAATATGAGTGGAGGAGCCTCTAACTTAAATCTGTCAAATAGGAGAGAAAAATCGAAACTGAAACGTAAACATGGTTCCTTCAACATGAAGTTAATGAATCAGTACTTCTGTTTCGGCGCTCAAGGCCTCGCTGTGGAAAATTCTGTTAACTGTGCACAACAAGATCAACATCACAGGCATCCAGTGGTAGCATGACTTTCAGTGCTGCATATACACTAGTGAGAAGTCATTGGACATATCCTTCTTGTAAATAGTTTGGGATTTTGGTCTAAAGTATTACCAGCTTCTTGGAACAACATATTGAAAATATGTTTTTGGTGCTTGCAATACACTAACTTTTGCAGCAGTATCCTTTTTATCTTGTTGCCTTGTCTGTGTTTTAGGTGTGCTCTGAGGTGAGAGTTTAAAGCAAATGTTCGTAATTTCTACTCAAATAAAAGAGCAATGGAAATGGAAAAGAATGTTTTTTTTGTTGAGTATCTTGAGTCTTGACCGATAACTCGTTTGAAAAGAAAGCAAGTAGGAGTTCATTTCTTGCCATTCTTCTATTTCATTTTTTAAATTGTCTATCAGTAGGAGTTATTGACGTACTCTTTTCAGCGCTGATATTCAAAAAGCTTTCCTATAGTTTTCCACTTTTTGAAATCTAAACAACGCAAAAGATCTCACTAATCAAGCTATTTCGAGCAGAGATGGATTCATGATATAAAGATACTTAATAGATTTGAAATAGGTGCGATCTATACTCTTTACATACGTGCACAATGTCTGAAATGAAAGTTTATTGGTTGAGTTGAAAGCAACAAAGAATCTATCATTAATCCTGATCTTTTAGTTTTCTCTTAATCCCGATTTTTTATAGATCTTGTTCATGATTTGTATCTGATTCTCTAGCTAATTTGGCTAAAAAAAGAATTGGATTTGTAGTAGTTCAACAAGAACAATCGATCTTACAATAAAACAAATTAATTTATCATTTGACACTAACGAAACTTGCAGTAAGTTAATTCCAAAAAAGTTTGAGATTTCTCAACTGACATACACAAAAGAGCATATAAATCTGTATACGGTCAACGGACATACCCTTCTTGTGACTAATCGGGGTTGGATCATGATAGGCCACGGTTTGACCTCGTATTGTATCGAGCCTTAATACAGAGTCATGTTGTTGAACCCTTAAATCGAGGACTAGTCAAGGACGATGTTCAACCAAGATCGAGACCGAGTGGAACCAATATCGAGTAAGATCGAAGGGAGTTTACCTGGTCAAGTAACGGTAAACCGAAATATCTGAGATCGAGCGAGGATCATGGCGGGAATTTCGGCATGTATCAAGTCAAGGCCGGTTAATCAGCCAGTCATGGGATTTTCTTACTATATTTAGAATTGTACCATAAACAGAACTCCTCTGCTATATAAATGGTGTTCTAATCATTTTGTAATTATAACGTTCACGCAGACAAAGCAATATATTACATTTTCTCTCTTAAGATTTCATAATCTGTAGCTCAATTCATACTTTCAATATCATACTCATTTGGGTCGGGACAACCTAGCTCGAGGGCCAAAGCCGCATATCATTTTGGTTTGCTTTATTTTTATTTACAGTCAATTTCTAATATCAGATTTTTATATTTTTTAATTTGTGCCAAGTGAAATTACATATCCTTAAAACCATATATAAATTTAATTATTATCCGATTTTAAAAGTAAACAAAATCTCAGTCCGAATCTAAAAGGGAACACAAAGTTAAAAAGAAAAAGGGCAATGGCAGAAAAAGATTGGGGCATATCATCGTACCATATTAAAACCATGAAGATTAAAAAATTGAATGTAAAAGGCTAAAATAATCCTATAAAATTAAGTGATTATGATACCCTTCAAGAAATTATACCTTCATAAATAAGTACAAAAGCTTTTGGTTCCCTCAACCTTTTGCAATTAATATTTCAAAAATTCTTGTATAATTTTGCATAACTATGGAAAAAATTATTTTTGTTATGTTTCTATTATTGTCAGTCACTTCTTACTTAATTATTTACAAAATCTTACAAACATTTAATTCTTCCATTCTTTAAAAAAAATATATCATGTACAAATAAGTATTAGTTTCTCTTTTTATTTGTTGCACAAATCATTTCGCTGAAACATTAAAATGGAACAACTTCAAGAACAATATCTGCAAAGAAATATTAGGTGAAATATACGGTCATATTATATGTTTGTAACTCATAACAACTAAATTTATGTAATTACAAAATATATTTGTCTAACTAAATATAATTATTGATCTTCGCATAGCCATCCAATCAATTTGAGTTCAACATTAAATCTCTAAAACTATTTATTATTTTTAGCTTGTATTTTTTCTTTTGAAATTTTGATGTAATATTTTACAAGTTTTAATAATATTTTAATTTTTTTACTGCTCGTACAGAATAACACGTGTAAAGAACGGATCAAGAAACTAGTACAAAGAATAAATGCAAAAAAAAAAAAAAAGGATAATTGAAAAACCATGAATGTTGTTCATATTCATTATTGCAGAGCACCAAATAATTGCTGATAAATCCAAAAATTGTTGGGCTCAAGCCTTCCAAATATACTTTTAATACAATGTGATATTATCTACTTTAGATCAAACACACATGATTTCCCAAAAGGCTTGAAACAATTAAGAATTCCCTACACTTTATATGTAGACTCCTAATCTTTTTAGCTACCAATTCAATTTGGTTTGCATATCCAACAATCTCCCCTCGAACTAAGTTTCAGTGGAACGTTCCATGATCCACGGGTCAATCTCCGGGATTCATTATGTGCCACTCATATCGTTGGAGAATTTATGACAACCGAAGTCTACAACGTGCTTCTTCATGTGTATGCGCCTCCAAGCTCATAAGGGTAAGTAAACCAAGCTCCACACCATCACTCTACCATGCCATACTCATCCGGTCGAACCTTTGCTCTGATACCAGTTGTTGGGCACAATCATCCCCAAGAAACACTTATTTTTTCTGCTAACCAATGTGGGACTTTGTTCGCACATCCAACAAAAATATTTTCCAGAAAAAATAAATGATGTTCTCACATATTTTTCTATGTTTGTAGGTGAGTCGATACTTGATATTGAACTTGTGCCATTTCAATCTTCATCAGTAGGGGGTGTTCAAACTGAACCGAAAAACCTCACCAAATCGTAAAGTCAAACCAAACAGATTAAAAAATCCGACTAGGTTTGATTTGATATTGAGTAAGAAAATCAGACCCAACCGACATATAAATATATAATTTTATATGTACTTTTCAGATTTTATATAGAATTTTCTTTTAAAAAATCTCTAAAAATATTTGGTATTCTCTCCTGGGATGTAATAGTTGATAGAACTATGAAGTTCATTTTTTTAATATATTTACCTTAAATATTGGGTTGTATCACTTTCTTGTCAAGTGTTATTGAAATGCGTCAATCATCTATTTGTTCTTCCATGTTCACATATCAGGAATTCTCATATCCTTTTGAATTTGAAATGTATTTCTGTTACACCTCACAGTACTACGTCGATGTTACACTCCGCAGTATTACGACGATGTTATACCCTGTAGTATTGTACATTGGATTTGTTGTAAGATAATTGACATCAATTCAAGGAGAAGATTATTTTGAGGTTATAAGTATTATGCTATTTCAAGCAAGTGATAAATAAATTCGTGAAGGTCAGATGGTAAGCGAATCGAAGAAATTGAGTTTCGCCGAAGTTTGACATTTTGGGATAAAATCGGTCCAAGCTATAATACCCCGTATTTGTGGACTAGTGTCATACAAGGTACCACATGACTATGATAGTAAGATGTATAAAGTGTGTTAAAAGTGAGTAGTATTTTAAGTAATTTGAGATAATTCTTAATTATGTGGGTAATTGATTAATTATCAGTTTAATGGGAGATTAACAAGCGAATTGGGAAATTGTGGATAATTATTAGGTGGAGACATCACCCCCACGTGGCAGCAAGTGGAAAAAAAAGATTCAAAAATCTAATGGTGACTCTTGGTTTAGGTAATTATGAGGCATATTTAGGGAATTTTTGCGCAAAAGTAATCTCTAAAGTGGGGCCCACTCACTAGGATAAAATCAACCTCCCTAATTCATTAAAGGGAGATGGTTTAGAGCTTCAAAAGGTAACAGATGAGAATTCCGAAACATAATTCTTATGAGCTATGGGTGTTTAATGGGTGGGCTGGGACGGGCTGTACACAAAAAAATCAACCCGTCCGTTTATTGTTCCGGGCTGGTTAGCGGGCTGAATTAGCAGGATGTTAGCGGGTTGTACACAAAAAAACCCAGCCTGTCCATTTTACATTCCGGGTTGGTTAGCGGGCTGAATTAGCAGGCTGTTAGCGGGTTGTACACAAAAAAAAACCAGCCCGTCCGTTTAACGTTCCAGGCTGGTTAACGGGCTGAATTAGCAGGCTGTTAGTGGGTTGTACATTTTTGGATTTTTTTGGGCCCGTCCAGGTTCAGGCTTATCGGGTCCAGTCCGGGACGAGCTAATTATTATTTTTTTAAGTAAATTTTATTTTTCTTATTCAATGTTATTGATACTTAAGTGTTTGCAAACTTTTAAGTCTTAGAATTAAACTTTGAAGTTCAAAGTTTTAAATTTTAAAATTTAAATTTGAAACTAAGTGGCTACAAAAAATTATTTAATAAGACCAATAAGCAATATATAAGAATCAAGCTCCGAAGGCTTTCATTTGATATTTTTATTGAATAATATATAATACTTCAAATTAATTTGCAAGTTCTTTTTTTATTTTTTTATTTTTGAACTTGCAAATTAAAAATTTACAACAATTATAAGAAATAAGAAGTAGTATATTACATGCTTTGCATCATTTTTGTAAGTTCATCCATATCAACATGAGGTTCTTGGATTCCGGCATTGGTTGAATCGGAACCATAAACCATTATATCTCTAATTTCTTGGTCCTCCGCTTCATCTACCTCGTCACACGCTTGATTTCACCGTTTTGATCTTATCCAATCTCGGAAGCACACTAGAATTTCCAAAGCGTTGCTGCCCAATGAATGACGGGTATCTCCTAGTTGCTGCATTGCTTGGCTAAATGCGCTCTCTGATGCGACTGTTGAAATCGACACATTTACCACTTCTCGAGCCATGGCCGAAAGAACAGGAAATTAATTTGAGTTGCTCCTCCACCAATCCAGCGGTAGAAATTCCTTTGTGCGAGGCTCTGCTGACTTTTGCAAGTAAAATTGGAGTTCATCAATATTTCTGCCATATTTGACTTCCCCCTGGTATTGGAACCTTATATATACCGCTTGCCTAAACATGGCAAATGGATCTCATCAGCATCGAACCAAAGCCGATTCAGTTTCTTTGACCTTTTCCGTTTATGTTCATTCCTATTCTTTTATGGTATGAATCTCTGTGTATCTTTGTGATTCTTAATAACCCCAAAATTAGGGTTTCAGATCTCTTTTAGATCGAACCAAATCTGGTTTGATCCTTTGATTTTTAAGTGTTATCTCGTCTATATTCATCCTATTATGTGTAAATTTGTTCTTCTCTGTCGATTTTTTATTTACCCTAAAATTAGGGTTTCAGATTCTTTTGAATCGAACCAAATCTGGTTCGTTTCCTTGATTTTAAATAGTAATTCTGTCTATGTTCATCTTATTCTATGCAACATGTAATTTTTACCTTTTATTTATTTTAGATTTCTGTCGATTTGTGTACTTTACCTAAAATTAGGATTTTGAAATTTTCTATTTTCCTTACTGAGTTCGATTGCTTTCCTTTTTAAGTGTGTGGCTGATTTTTTTCCATGTTTATGTGTTCGATTTCTACACTATATAAACCCCTCCCCACTCCCCTTTGAAACATTTCTCGAATCATCAAGAAAATTACTAAAAAATTAAGCAGTGTGCTCTTTGCTCTTTAACAATCTTATTCTGCACTTCGGTACCTGGCCGGCTGAAAGCCAATGCTAGAAATTATGGGTTCTTTCTCTTTTGTTGATATTCATAACACCGTGGGCTTCCTTTCTTTCGTGTTCCATTTAACTGGCGAGTTACCAAACCTTTGTCATTTCGTTATGATTTACCTGTCATTAACATGTGTTTTCACTTCTAAAGATTTTTTTTCAATGTGTTACTTCAATTTTAGGCTTTGCTAATCTAAATGCCATTACGTTTGTAGTTTGAGACATGGTTAGACCTGAGTTGATTAATTTCTATTAATTCTGCCTAGACTATGTGTTATTGACAGCCACCCCTCTACTGTATAAAATTGCTACTTGAACATGCTCCCATATCCCCTTTCTATGGATTAGCTGACTAAGTATGAATGTATTCATCAAGTATGTAACAAGTCTGCTTCTTAATTTGCTGTGATATAACCTATTTTGATTCCCAATCGTTACCCTAATTAGTTCTCAGCCTATTAGGTTATGTTGCCAATTGATATGATTTCTTCTTGTGACACTAGCCTTCTGCACTTAGTATAATCTGAACTCTCTTTTTCTTCTTACTATAAGACAGCCTTGCAACTTGTCTTGTTAATATGTGTATTATGTGATTGAACTCGTTTTCTGAAACTTGGTTAAGTCTGTCTTAAATCTAAGCATGTCTATACCTATTTTTATGTGCTCAACTTGGTTCTGTTTGCATCCTTTAGTGCTGTCCCTTAATTAGCCTATTCCTTTACTACCTGGTTTCTCTCTTGAATTCTTATTCTTAGCCGGCTGAAATCCATAGGCTACTTAGGTTCTATCCTTTGACCTCCTCAGTGTGAGCACTGCTCAGGGTTCATTTGAGACTCTTGTGAACTCTGACACACTATGACTTGGTCCCTAGTCTTTCCCCTGAAATTATCTCTGTCAACCTCCCTAGTGTGAGCGCTGCCCTGGGTTCTTGAATCCCTTGGGAACTCTGACACACTAGGGTCTTGGTTCTATATGTTCAACTCCATTGTATACCTACTGGGTGAATCAATTGATTTCTAGCTGCCTTATGACAATGAAGATATAATTTCTGGGCTATTGTGAACCATGGGAATGAAGGCATGGCCTGGCCGGGTGTATCTTTGGGCCTGAAATAGGCTCCCTATAGTTATTTATTTCTGTAATTCATTCCATTCATTATTGGGTATGTAATAATTGTTGTAATAACAATTGGGGTGTTAGTAAAATTAGGAAAGGGGTTTTGTCTTACACTTGCATTGAAATTGGTAGAAATCCTACCTATAGGTATTCTATTTTTCTCAAAAATGTGTCATTATGCTCAAACATGTTCAGTTATTATGTGTCAGTAATCCTGCCTATAGGTTCTCTATTTGGTTCAAATGTGTTCTACTTTTACCTTTTAGAAACCATACCTATAGGATATTGAATGATTAATATCTCAATATGATCATAGCATTCTGTTTACACACTGCCTAATCTACAAATTTAGATGCCATGCCTATAGGATCTAAAATCAGTTTTAATTATAACTATAGAAATTATGTCTATAGGATCTAAAATTAATTTTAATTATGACTATAGAAATCCTGCCTATAGGGTCTAAAATCAGTCGTAATTATTGTCCTACTCGTTTCTTTTAAGAGTTTTCAACACTGTGCTAATTATCATTATTAAAAACCATACCTACAAGACTCGATTAAGCAATTCTGAATATATTCATGTGATTACTATTGTTAGTTACTGCATGAATCACCTAGACATCATAGCTATAGGTTTTAATCTCTTTTACTTATAATTAGTAGGCAACTATGTAGGCTTTTAGAAATCGTATTAAGAATAAACGACTTTTAACACATGAAACTGCCTGCTTATTAAAATCCAGACTCACATAGAGATCCTGCCTATAGGATTTTGCAACCTTAACTTAAAAATCTGCAACTGTCAAGGTTAATTAGTTTGCGTGCATTTGTTGTCTAAATGCGGAGGCCAACTTGAGCCCTTATTTGCTTATACATGAAAGTCCAAATTGTTTTGTATATCGCTTAGTTTTTCTTAATTTTGAGCAACCCAAGTTAAGTCTAGAATCACCCGAGATAGAGTTCCAAATGCCTCCTGGACCATAGGCATGGGACGGGTAGTTCATGCATAGGATACGATTTAGAACAACTAGTGCGCTTTAGGTAAATAAATTAAAGATAATAATCGGGTAGCAGGAGATGATAGTCCGTGTCCGCTGAATAACACGAGTAACACTCCTCTTCGAGGGAGTTACAAAGTATAATTTATGTTACATGGGCTGATCCTTTAGGCTAAAAAACTTAGGACCCCCTTTTTTTAAAATCAATCATTTTTATATATTTGCCCATTTTATCTTTTCCTCTTTTGCTTAGACTAATTCATATAATTCGAATTCGGCCGAGACCTACCATTGTGGACCTCGAGGAGTGTTTAACACCTTCTCCTCAAGGTAATTTGAGCCCTTACCCGACCTTTGGTGACACAAACGAGTTAAACCAGAGTTATCTGCAAATAGGTGCCTTAACACACCTTAAATCCGTTAGATGGCGACTCTCTCTTTTAACACCCTTCCTTAGAAGAGTTGTTCCGTGTCGAAACCCGATTTCGCGAGAAAAAGGAGCGCGACAACATGGTGACTCAGCTGGGGATATTTTTACGCTCTTACCATTACGAACTTGATATATATGAATTAGTCTTCTCTGATAAGCGTGTCTTTACTGTTTTTGTTGTTACATGAGTATCCCGCTCCCGTTTCCCTTTCATTGCTACATGCACATCCTTTTCCCTATTTTCCCTTTATGTGAATTCGTATTAATATGCAACTCTTCGCTTAATTTGGTTACAATGTGCGTTTCCCCTTATTTCCTAATCATGTTCACTTGCTCCAAACCTTTTAAATTTTCTATATCATGTCTCTCCCTATCCTTACCCCTTTACTTGCTTTATTAAAATTTTTTCACATTACGTGAACTAACTTCTTCCCTGTTTTTCTTTCTTTTATGTCTTTACGTTTCATTTAATACTGCATTTACTGCTTTCATCATACAAAATACTTGACAACGTGTTGTTGTATCTTTGCATAAAGCATGCTCCAAATCATATTCCACTCGTGTGTAATTAATACCATATCGGTACTTGAAGAGTGTCCACACTCTTCATAAATCACCCTTTTAAATTTGGAAAGGCTTATTTGCAGTAAAACTAGTCGATCAGCCCTACAATCGACGGTTCCGTGCCTTTCCCTCTCAAGTTGTCCACTTGAGGGTACCGGTCTAGACTCTTCTTGAAACCCCCACTCTGATATTAATTGTGCATGCATCATTTCTAAACCTAGTATAGGTTAGAAAGCTATCCGCGTAATAACTCTCTAAGATAAACCTTGTCCAAAGCCCATCGGGATTTCCATAATTCCGACGGGTACAATCATGATATGTGCATTATTTGGAGAAATGTGTCGATATGCTAATCATTAATGTGTAAATGGTCGAATCCGGAGGGGGGAAGGGCTAGCTTTATTTGTTTTGCAGAAATGAGGCACGAAGTCCCCAGGTTCGGCATGGTTCAAAGTATCCTACCTTTGTTGCTAGATTGGTGGGAAAATCTCTCGCGAAGTGACAAAAACCATGTGAAAAGAGTTCTCGAGAATTTACCTTCCTTACTAGGCATTCAGCCAAACAATGTATTGATTGAGGCCGCTACTGTGTTCAGAAGAGAGTTGTTTTCTGTTTCGGTGACATAGAAATGACTCCCCTTCTAGAGGAAATAGGAGGCTTTGCTTGTCTTCCCTGGGATAGCCCTGGTCTGTTGGTACAAAAAAATCACACTTCTTGAGGCTTTCTGAAAATGATGGGTTTTAGAAGGAATGATGAGTTAGTATGCTTGAAGAAGTCTTACATACCATTCGACTTCCTTTACGAGCGTTATGGGCACAACAAGTCCTACCATCTTTATCATGATGAATTTCCCATCACTTCTCTGGGTTGGACCCATCGCCGGGTTTTTGTGTTCATCGTTTGTTTTTGGGGATGCCGATATTCCCAATATAATGAGAAAGGATCCACACTCTCTTAGATATAGTTACTAAGAACTTAATTGAAGGAATTGAGGGACAGGCTTACATTATTGTCCCGATGATCGTAGCTGAGATATACCGAGCCTTGGACCGTTGCAAGAAAGGATATAGGATTTTTGAGGGTTGCAATCTGTTGCTGCAAATATAGATGTTGGAACACCTTCAAAGAGGACAATACCGTCAAGAATTTTTGCGGCGACCATGGAGTGACCACATTGCTTTTCACCATCCGAAAAGAATGACTTTTATCCCGAATAGGTTGCACAACCAGGAAATGTTATGGGCTGGGTACACTTCTTTAGCAATTTGACTGAGGACAAGGTCCATTAGATGTTCGAGTGGTTCCCTACTAGTGAATTCATCATCAGGTCAAGAGATGTTCCCCATCTAGTGCTAATCGAATTAAGGGGTATCTATCCTTATGCTCCTATTAGAGTCATGAGGCAAGCTGGGAGGAAACAGGTCATACCACGAGTCTCCAAGATGGTTCATTACAAAGTAGACTTCCAGCGTAATGCAATTCCATTCAAGTGCGAGGCACAACACATGTGGCATCAAAAGATCATTGTGGAATAGGATACCATCGAGCCATATCAGTATCATGCCGGCCATGTGTATTTCTAACCATCGTGGTTGGTCAATGACATAGCGGGAGAGGTCAAGCCAGGGGTTGATTTGAGAAATAAGGTCATAGACAACGCTGCTGAGGCACAAGTCAAATACAGGAGGTTGTGCAAAAAAGGTTTTCAAATCTGAGGCCAGGCATTTGGAACAACATAAAGTGGACATGGAAGCGATCAACGAATGGAGGGGAATCTCTACTAAATCAACAGAAAGGTTGGAGTATTTGGAGCAGGGTTTGATGGAACCTGAGGGAAAGATGAGGAAAAGGGTCTCATATTGTCAGAATGCAGAAGGCAATGAAGGAGGGCATCTAGCCAGGGCATATCTGCTGTTGGACGTGCGCGACCTGGTGAATTTGATCGATGGGGCTAAGAAGGCCAAGCTTGGAGAAGGTCCCTATGAGACTGTCGCGCCCCCCTTTTTCTTTCGTCTCGCGGAAAAAGTCAGGGTTTCGACATTCATCTGGGACAACTTGTTTCCTTTTGGAAAGGGGTACAAGAAGTTGAAGAGTCGCCACCTAACAGATTAAGGTGCGTTAGGGCACCTATTGCAAGTAACTCATAAAACCGGGTTTTGTTAGCAGAGATTGGGTAAGGGCTTGAAATTACCTTGAGGGGAGGTGTTAGGCACGCCTCGAGGTCCACAACGATGGGTCCCGACCAAACTTACTTGGTGAATTAGTCATTTAACAGATAATCAGTCTAAGCACACATATGTAAATAAGATAAAGGAAATTTAATAGGCAAGCAGTGTAAGCACACATATGTATAAATATAGGGAAGTCCTAAGTTATTAGCCTATAGGATCACATCTTTACAATGCCCAGTAATCCTTCCTCAACTAGAGGGGTTACACGTGGCATTAGCGCACATGTCATCATATCCTTTTACTACCCGATTACCCTCCCCTTAGCGATTGTATAAGCGATTTTAATTAAACAAACTCTAAGCGTGCACTACCGTCCCTTCCTTGTGGTCCCGGAGGTATTTAGGACCTCTATTTTTAGGCAGTTCTAGACTCTCCTAAAGTGTTTAAAAAGGTAAATCTAAACGACAACAACGAACAAATAGGACTGTCAAGTAAGATAATAATTAAGGGCTCATGTTTCCCTCCACAAATAAACAGGCAATTAGCACGTCTCAAACAACAAGATTTCAGATGTTTCAGAAAAGGTCCTAGAACATGATATCTAGGTGATCATGACAAACAGAGAATGTGCAGCATTATGTTAGCGGAGCGGTAAAGACCTAATCAGTTTGCCTACAGATTTTTAGAACCTGTTGAATCTAGGCAGTCACAAATAAATAAAGCATAGTTTTACAATATTTATAAAGCCTTAATTACCTATAGGCTTTCCTAGGCGTGGTTCAGGGATACCCTATAACATGCTGTCTAAAAATGCAAACAGAATTCTTAAAATTGACTAAAGGAAAGCAAACAGTTTGAGTTTTAATACGTCCTATAAACATGCTTGTCTAGATGCTGATTATCACGAAACCGATTTCATACATATTTATCCTATAACATGGTGTCTAGGCATTGAAATTGATTTTAAACATTCTTATAGACAGGACGGTTATTGATTTAGGTGGTAGACATGATTTAAAGCTAATACAAACACAGTCCTAAAGCATGATTTCTAATGCACACCAAGGATGGACATTTTTATTAAGGAGAATTACAGCGGTAACTTAATAACAGGATTTCTAAGTGATCATGATTATGCAGAAGCAGAATTTCGTAACAAATGAGGTAATGAACCTATAACATGTTGCCTAGTATGCCAAGTGGACTTAAAAGCATGGTTTCTGATGCAAATAAACATATTTTAAACCTAAAAGCATGACTTCTAATGTAAGTAAACATAGTATACACCTAAAGGCAGTATTTCTACCCGTTTTCCCCACAAAAATCATATAAGAATCCCTTCCCTTTTACTAATTTCCCCAAATCTGTTTACAAAGGTTATTATTACAGATCATAAATAAATGAATTACATAATAAATATAAGCTATGCTATAGGGAGCCTAAGATAGGCCCAAAGTGAACCTGGAAATACCAGGCCTTCAAAACAGTCCAGGGTGCCAAAGTCTCATAGCCAATAGGGTGTCCTAGTGTGTTAAAGTTCCCTAAGGACCTCAGGGATCCCGAGCAATGCTCACACCAAGATCCTCTGAGTAGGGAAGTGATTATGTGCAGTGTGGAAAGGCCAGTCCCAGTGTGACAGAGTTCTGAGGAATCTTATGGATTCCTAGGCAGTACACACACTGGAGGGGCAGAACATAAGTAATCTAAGAGTAGAAGTGCGAGTGCTTGACATAGTTTGGAAGAACTTAGTAAAAAATAGTATAAAGGTAAAATTTTCAGGAGTGAAAAGGTTTCAGGAATAGGAACAGTTCTTAAAAAATGTTAAGAGAAAAATAATTTTGGAAACAATTCTGAGAAGAAGAAAGATTCAACAAGCAACCACACAGTCATAACACTTAGAGTTCCCAGATTCAAAACCATTTATTACTTGTTTCTAAGTGAAGGCAAACAAGTTTACAATCAGGGATCAGGGGATTGGGAACATAGAGGCTTAAGTCAGAATCACATGAACAGGGTAAAAAGGGAAGCACGTTGACCAGCCAGTACACAGAACAAATAGGAACCGATTGGCAACCAGAACATAAAAACTATTGCTTCGAAGTATTAGCAAGGGGATCATGCTTGAAATTAAAGTGGTAATGGATAATAAACATAGAGACAGAATATAAGAATAGTCATGTTCAAGACAGGGGTCTACTACATAGAGCCAGTCATCCCAATTAGGATTAACCAAATACATTAGGAGTCTATGATACTGACATGAGCATACTAGTCAAGGGAAGTAAACAAAAACTCAAGTAAACATGCTGGCCAAGTATCACACAAGACAAATGAGACCTAGACATGCTGACTAAACATTTGAGCAAGAGAGGGTAAGACTCCAGCATATTGAGCAAAGCAGTAAACAGGAAGACAATTAAAAACATCGCCAATTAAACCAGTGCGGAAATAGGCATGGATTTAACAACTATGGAGCACATAGGGTTGAATTTTAGAATTGAAATAAGAACATACCAGTTAAGGAAGCAAGTTATAGAAAGTAAAGCTGGCAGAGTTCCACAACCTAGCCTTGGCTTTAAGCCGGCTAGACAAGCAGTTAACACAAGTAGCAGAAAGAGAGAGAAGAGAGATAATTTTGTGTGAGTGTGTGTTCTTGAACTAATGTTCGTTTCTGAGAGGCAAACAAGAGTGTATTTATAGCACTTAGGGAGTAGGACAAATAAAGTAAAGGAATCAAAAGTCAGTCAATTAAGGACAATCACAAAATTACAGAATGAAATCACATAAAGGGGGTTCGGAATAGACCCCTTAATCAGGGGTAATCGATTAACGGTAATAACAGGGGTTTAATTAAGGCAAGGAGTCCAAATCATACCAAATAAGAGATCAGTAAGAATCCCAAAATTATACGGGAAATTAGTTAAGGCAAAGATGACCAATTAAAATCATAAACAAGGAAACAAATACAATCTATGCACACAAAACTTAACAGTAATCGGCAAAACCTTCAAAAGAATACTGATTTCCGGGAAAGAATTACTCAAATTCCATAAATAGAAATTAAACTAAGTAAGACCTCACAGAAATATAGAACTTAGCCGGAAAAGCAGGTTCGACGATAATAGAGATTAATTAGGGCAAAACCACAAAAATACTGGATTTAGCAAGGAAGAAGGTTAAGTCTAAAAGATAAAGTAAACTAATACGACTGGTATCACAGAGACACCCAAAGTATCGAAAGTAAAGATTGGAGACTAGTATATCACATAAAATTAACTAGGGTTTGAATATTCTTGCAAAAATCAGTCACTATGATGAAAGAACAATTAATTAAGCACTTAGAAGTCAGAAAAATCTTTGAAAAACAGTTTAGGACGAACCCTAGTTTAGGAAGAGTGATTAAAATCAAAATAATCAATTAAAGCAAGGTTTTTTTTAAAGGAAAATACTTAATAACATTTGAATAAACTCAGATCTATAAAGATATGAGAAGAATCAACAACATTGAACTAGGATTTTCAGAAAAATAGCAGAGGTGAAGAGAATAGGGTCAAGAACCATAGATCCGTAATAAAAACAAGAAGAAATTCTTACTTATAAACAACAAATGGCCTGAGACAGGCAAGTTTCGAACCAGAACCTGTTGGGTTTCTTTGAGATCTTCTCAAGGATCCAAGAAATCGAAGAGCCATGGCGTATAGAAGACCAGGGTTGGTCGGAGAAGACATAGAAGCACCATAGGAAGGAGGTTTACGCCGGTGACGATGTTTAAGGTTAGGGCTAGGTTGAGAGAGAGTTGAGAGATGAAGTAGATGATGACGGCGGGGGGAGGGAAAGAATGAGAAGGGTAAGAGGGTTAGGTTAGGATTAGTTATGGAAAGGGGTTTTGTGGACCGTTGATCTAAAAGATCAACGACCACGATTAAACAGGATATTGGGTCGGGGTTTACAGATTGGGCCTAAAGGGGATCTAGGCTATCTTTTAAAATGGTTGGGCTAATGTTTGAGGGATTAGGTCCGAAAAATTATAGGAATCAAATAAGGCTATTTGTTAAATACCCAAACAATTTATAAAAAATATTTTATAAGATAATTAACAGATTATAAAAATAATTTTCATGCATAGAAATATTTTAAAATAGTTACTCAACATTTTAAAAATACAATGCGCTACTTACTAGTAAAATAATATAATAATGTATGCATGGGCTATAATTGCAATTGTAACCCCAAAGATGTAAATGTGGCTATTTGTGCAATATTTTAAACCTAATATAAACATAAATAGCAATATTAAGCCATGAAATTGTTATAAAGTTATTTGTGATGCAATTAGTAATTATTTATATAATAAAAATACTGGGATAAATTAATAAAAATCCTTAGAAAAATGCAAAAATTATTTAAAAATATCAATTGATGCCAATGCATAGTTTTGAAGGTGTATATGCACTTTGAAAAAATATTATAGGGAAAAATTAGGTGTCAAAATCTTCCCCTCTTTACTCGGGAAGGATGAAAGAGTTGTCGGGTAAAGATATGATGGCCAATGTTGACCGAGCGAGATGGTTTGAGAGATTTAGGCCGCACTCTGGTTTCTGAGCTGCCTACATATCCCTGGTTTTACAGGAATCAGGTCGCGTGTATTTCTGGATTCATCGACGGAGTACACCGATGAAGTTACCACAAGGACGGTCACGAGATTTCAGAATAGGTGAAGAATGGTTATGGTGAGTGGTCAGGTTTGAGATAATTTGTAGGAACTGGAGCGGGATTGCTCCTGTTGGGATAACAGTTGCTTATCGGGTCACCTGCAAGTAAAGAGATACTACGAGCATATATTTGTGCGGAAATTTAAACATGATGCAGATTCCCTTCGGACCATGAGAATTGTCTTCGGACGATTAGGATGACGTCTTTAGACCATGATGTCCTGGGCCATGAATTGTTCAGTGAGGGATTCGAAGGCCATGAAAATGATGTTCTCGGGCCATGAAAATGGTGACTCCGAACCATGACGCCTTTGAATAATGATATGCAACTTTGAGAGATCCTCAGGCCATGACATTTTGTCTTCCGACTATGAGGATGATGCCTTTAGACTATGACGCCTTTGGACAAGTTGGCGATATTTCAGCCCATGAGATGAATAATATGATGTCAAGAGCAACAAGACAAGGCTTAGTTTTGTGAAGTTGAGAGCAGAGCTTAGCCCGAAATAAGAGCAAATAGATAGTGCCGGAGAGACAACGCTTAGTCTCGGCAAAATAGAAAGGCAATGATTGGCCTTATGCAAATAGGAGGCAGAGCTTAGCCTCATGAAAGATTCGGGACTGGGCTTAGTCCTATGAAATTGGAAGGCAGAGCTTAGCCTTGTGCAAATATGGAGGCAGGGCTTAGCCTCATGCAGATGGAGACATATCTTAGTCTCATGCAAAATACGGGATAGGGCTTAGTCCCATGCAAGATGCGGGACAGGGCTTAGTCCCATGCAGATGAAGGCAGAGCTTAGCCTTATGCAAATGGAGGCAGGGATTAGCCTCATGCAGATGGAGAAAGAGCTTAGTCTCATGCAAGATTCGGGATAGGGCTTAGTCCCATGCAAATGAAGGCAGATCTTAGCCTTATGCAAATATAGAGGCAGGGCTTAGCCTCATGCAAATATAGAGACAAAGCTTAGTCTCATGCAAGATGCGGGACATGGCTTAGTCCCATGCAGATGAAGTCAGAGCTTAGACTTGTGTAAATATGGAGGCAAGGCTTAGCCTCATGCTAGATGTAGGACAAGGCTTAGTCCCATACATAATAGAATAACTAGCAGATGATAGTAGAGTTTTCTTAGCTGGTAGTAGACTTCAGTATCGCGGTTGTTATGAAGATTGTGACTTTGAAGAATGTATATTCTTTTTTCCTGCATCCAAATAAAAATTATGATTTTTGTAAAAGGGAAGGTTGGTTCGCGCCTCTGTCGGCTTGCTTTGCTTGGTTCAGGGATCTTGTTCAAATCATTGGGATAGCGTTTCGCTAAACAGAGTTATTTCGCAAGCAAGCATGCATAGTTTTCAAAGGACATAATAAAATATTTTAAGAAATTTGTTAGATGAACCAATGATTGTGACACGATCCGAGACATCGTGACTTCTGTTGCCGTAGAATTTTGAGGGTCCTCCTCAAAATTCTGCCCCAGTTAGACTCTGACTGTTGTACATGCTGTGAACGGCTGAACTTGCTTCGGAATTTTGAGGGTCCGCCTCAAAATTCTTCCCTAGTTTCCGATTATGGGGGAAATAAGATTTTTATTGAATTGTGACCGAACCCACATGGTTGACTATGTATCCCCTCTTAAACGGTAATCAGGTCAAGCGTATTTCAATTTACAACATTTTCGGAAACATAAATAGTTACACATAGTATCGCTTGACTGCATCTGAATTGATCAGTTTTGGCTAGATTTCTCGATCTATTTCTTCAAGTATAAGGGCTCCTCCTGTCAATACTCTCTGAATCATGTAAGGACCTTGCCAATTGGGAGAGAATTTCCCTTTGGCTTCGTCTTGATGTGGAAATATCTTCTTCAACACCAGCTGCCACGGTGTGAACTGTCTCGGCTTGACTCTTTTATTGAAGGCTCTGGACATCCTGCTTTGATAAAGTTTCCCATGACACACTGCATTCATCCTTTTTCCGTCTATGAGGGCTAGCTGCTCATAACAGTTCCTTATCCATTCTACATTGCTGAGCTCAGCTTCTTGTATGATCCTCAAGGAAGGAATCTCCACTTCGGCAGGAATAACAGCTTCAGTACCATAAACCAGTAATAGGGAGTTGCCCCGGTTGATGTGCGGACTATGGTATGATATCCTAATAAAGCGAATGGCGGCTTCTCGTGCCACTGTTTGTGATTTTCTACCATCTTTCTCAGTATCTTCTTGATGTTTTTGTTAGCCACTTCTACAACTACGTTCATCTGAGGTATATAGGCTGTGGAATTTTTGTGCTTGATTTTTAAAGTCTCACACATGGCCCTCTGTTGATACCCAATTTTTCCTCAAACTATTTTAAAATTTGCATATATACCTTAAAAATCACTCTTTATAATAACTGATATTTTTCCGTAATTTTTCATATTTTTATTAAATTCTTTTCCAATTTATTCAGTATTTTTATATTAAATTATTATTCATAAATTGTATCATTTCAAAATATTTCCCAGCTCAATATATCATTTTTAATCCTATTAGGATTTGATTATTTCGCAAATTAGCCAATTTGGCAAATGGCTATAATTACAATAATTTTGTAATTATAGCCTAATTGTACATTTTATGCCATTTTAATTCAATAGTTAGTCATTTTTATATTTTAAATATTAGTTAATTACATTTCACCTATTTAGCCTTAATTTCATTTTTATATGATTATTAGCTATTGTTATTAATTATTTATCTAATTCTAATGGGTATTTAACAAATAGTCATTCTTTATTTAAATTCCAGCCTAAATCAAACCTGGTCCTAACCCAATTAATCCCAGCCCAAACTAAATTCCTACCCGGCCCAACCCCACAACTAATCTAAGTCGTTGGTCAATTTAAATCAACGGCCTAGATTAGTGTTACCATCATTAAACCTAGAAGACTACCCCCGACCCCTCATTCACTCGGTCTCTCTATCTCTCTAACTCTCTAGAGACTTCCATTCTCCTCTCCGCCTCCGATGAGGCCCTTCGTCTTCTCCGGCCACCTTTCCACTGGAAGCCATGGAGCCCTCATCATCCTCCTGCCTCCTATGGTCCTTTCACGCCGGTAATGCCATCCCTAAGGCCCTCAAAGGACGAGGACCAGTCTCCTCACACCAATGGTCTGTTCCTGCTTGCTTCAGGCCTCCAGAGCTAGATTATGAGTAAGATCTTTCCATCTTTGGCCCAAACCTATGGGTTTCTAGGCCGGTATCTTCATCTCTGGGTTCACCCTTCAAACCCTAACTTCTGAATCTTCCGATTCTTTTAGATCGTAATAGATCTATGCATACTATGAGGTTTTCCTATGTTTTCTTTAAAGAATCTCCCATCTCTTGAACGATTTCCTCATTTTTCATACTAGAATTTCAATTTTTTTTTTTTGCAAAACTATTTCTTTAGATTTTCAACAATTACTTTATGATTTTGAGCATGTTTAAACGTCACCTGAGTCTTTTCTTTTGTTTGATCCATTTTAGTTAAGAAGCCCTAATACTTCTTGGTTCGATTTGAAGGTTTGAATCTGTTTGTAATATTGTTTGCATGAACTTTCTGGATTTTTTACGAATGCCCTTTGTGTTCTATGCTTCTTGCCCTGATTTGTTATTAAGGTTTTCTGAATCTCTACTGCCCTTTTAGCTACTTGCTTAGGGTTTCTCTCACTTTTGTTCAACGCATGATATTTATTGACTAGTAAGTCTGATTATTCGTTTTATTGATTACTTGTTCTGAGCATTTCTCGTAAAGCTGTAATATCTTCCTTGAATCTGTGACTCCGTGTTTTCTCCTGATAGCTCTCTATTGATTTTTGAAATTATTTCCTTGATTGTGTGATGATTTCCTTAGTTAGTATTGACCCTTCTAATTTTTCAATCTCATGCGTAATTCTCTGAACCAATTTTTCGGAATTAAAATTGTACTCCACCTTATTTATGTGCACAAACATGTTGTTAACTACTTGACATATACTTTCCTTATTTGAAATATTATGTATCCAGTCCTTATTACATGCCACATGCTTTTACTATGGTAAAATCAGTCTTGTGATTTATTCCTTTCCTTGTTTAATATGACTTGTATCCGTTTGAACTATGACTCCCTAATTAAAGGGAGTCCGGTTCTTTTGATTGATTCTGATTGAGGTTCTTCCTAAAACTCTGCTAAATTATTGTTTCCTACCTTATTTCTCTGGCCTGTTTAAAAATATATATACACACTACTCTTTCATTAAAAAAAAATGAAGATAGACCTCGTTCTATTCTCTCTTGCTCACACACACAAAATCTACTATTCTTCTCTCGATTGTTTGCTATTGCTAGTCGACTGGAAGCCAAGACTAGTTGTTCTACTTGCCTCTTATTCTGTATTTGCTGTCTTCAACTGGTATGTTTCCAGTTTATATTTAAAGTCTCCCAAACAACATGTTTCTCTGGTTATTATGATGCATCCTTCTTCTGGTTTCCTTTTACTTATGGTTATGTTGTCCTACTTGCAACTAGTTTCACATATTATGTTGTTGGGTTATGAGTATCTCCTCCCTTATAGGCTCAACATGCAATCTCTAGGATACTATAATTGCCTTGTATGTTACTTAACATGTGTTTCTTAAACCTATGTGTAATTATGTCCTACCCTCTCCCAGTACTCCCTCGATTCTTATTATGTTTAGATCTTGGCATGAATTCTTGGTGACTAACTGTGTTGTTGACTGGTCAGACTCAATACCAGTCTGTGAAACTCTAATACTTCTCTAATGCTAATCTATTTCTATGTGTCCCCAATCCCCATTGTCCCTGAGTGAAATCAATGCTTGAATGTGCTGAACCTGTGCGAGTTGTATGCTGCTTTTCCAAAGATGTTTACATTATATTCAAGTTGTTTCATTACTGATCAAAACCTTTTCAGAAAACTTCATTATTGACTGAATTAGTCCAGTATTGTTTTGTGTCAAAACCTTTTCAAATCTATCTCCTGCACTTCACTTTATTCCTAGATTCTTAAGTTCCACCCCTTCAGTGTGAGCACTGCTTTGGGGACCTTGAGTTCCCTCTGAACTCTGACACACTTCTGCACATGTTTAACTCCTGGATACTAAGTCTGGGTGTGAGCACTGCCTGGGAGCCCTTGAGGTCCTTGGGGAATTTTGACACACACGGACTGTGAAAAGGCTATGAATACCATATGGCAATGAGGTTTAGAGGATTTGGGCCTAATTGAAGGCTCCCTATAGAATAACTTCTTATTTTTCACTTCTGGTCTTGTAATTCATAATCCTTGGCTTGTAATAATTTGTAAATAATTCTGGGGTTGGATAGTGAAACGGGAGGGGTAACTATGCATGCCTAACTATTACAAGGATAGAAACCATGCTTAGGTTTTTATTCCCTATCAGTGCAATAGAGATACTGTGTAGGTTCATGTGTCCATGCATTAGATATCATGCTACTTAGGATTTATGTGTATTGTATTCAATATCTCATCTACGCTTAGAAATCCTGCCTATAGGATAAATAATAACAATAAAATAAACTGCTATTACGTGATTTTGTCCATCTAAACATGTTCTGAAACTTCATTAGAAGTCCTGTCCTAGGATAAATAAACTGCAATCATGTCTCACCATGCCTGCGCACTTAGAGGTCCTGTTTCTAGGTAAGTAACATTAACAAGATGTACTCTTGTTATTCCTGAAATGGTGCATAATGTTGTGATTTTATGTGCATTTAGAAATCCTGTTTAGGTTATTATGCATCATGCTGCACTAGACATCATGCTATAGGATTGTATTCATTTAATTGTACTTAGTCTAAATACAGATATCTAAAAGAGTCCCCTGTTCTAAACAACTGGTAATTAGTCCTTGCACATCTTCAACACCTAGAATTGCATGTTATTAGCTATAAATAATCTAAATAACTGTTGCATGTTATCCTACATCTAGAAAGCCTTAGGTAATCAACTTAAAAAATAAAATCAGAACTGTCCTTTGTGATTAGTATTCAATTGTCAGCATGTTTAAAACCAGTAGGCAAGCCTGATTAAGACTTCCTCCCTGAGTTATGCAATAAATTTGTCTTTGTTATTATCACTTAGATACCATGCTTAGGATCTGAACCTGAATATGGACCTTAGATGTGTATGAGTCATGCTGTTTATGTGTACTGTGTGTGGAGGAATACTTGAGCCTTTATCTGCTTTTCATGCTTTCCCTTTATCTGCAGTCCTACTTGTTTATTATATGTCGCCTGAGCATTTTCACCTTTAAAACCTTAGGGTCTGCCTAGCACCTCCTTTAGGATAGAAGTCTTAATTTCGTCCGGGACTGATAAGAAGGGACGGGTAACAGCATGCAATAGAGGTCGAGACCAACACTCGATTTAGTTACTTTCACGGGGTGGGAAAGAGTAAAATATGGATATGATGACCAGTGCGCTAATTCCACGTGTAGCCCCTCTTCTAGGAGTGATTACCGGGTATTGCTTTGATGTGATCCATATCATTATAAATCTAGGATACCTTTTATATGCTTAGATTGTAATCCTTTCAAAAGCTAATCTTCTTTACTATTTTCAAACATCTGCATGCTTAAGATTTAAATCCCCTCTTATTTGAGCCTTTATTTGTTTATTTGCTAATTGCACAAATTCACAGAAACCATTTGGCCGGGAACCACAGTTGTGGATCCCTCAGGGTGCCTAACATCTTCCCCTAAGGATAATTTCAAGCCCTTACCCAATCTATGGTTAGTAATGTAGTTGTAATTGAACCCCTTAGGTGACCTAACGCATCGTTAAAATTGTTAGGTGGCGACTCTTCAAAATATGCAAACCCCTTTTCCCAAAAGGAACGAGTTTTCTCAACCCATGTCATAAACCCCTTTCAACCGGCCCCCGAAAGGAGTGGTCGGGGGAAAAAGTGGGGCGCGACAGCATGGCTACTCTGCTGGGGATATCCAGGCTTTTACCATTTTCAAATTGTTTCGTGAATTTGTGCCTTTATTTTTGTTTAAATACCTCCACCCTTTCCTCTTCCCTTTACATGCAATTAATTGTTTACTTCAGGTATTTACTTTTCCTCAAAGACGAAACTGACATGTCTCTTTGTTTTTTTTTTGTAACTGCTTTAAATTATTACTGCTGTATTTACTGCTTTCATAACGTGCAAATACATGACAACGGGTTTTTAATTCTTATTATTGCATAATCATGCTCAACATTCATACTCTACTCGTGCCAAACAAAATACTATAGCAACGCTTGATGAGTGGTTGCGCTCTTCCTATATTATTACCCACTAAATTTGGAAAGGCTTATTTGCGGTAAAACTAGTCAATCAGCGGTGCAGTCGATGCTTCCGTGCCTTTCCCCCTTGAGTTATCCACTCAAGGGTACCGGTCTAAAACCCCATAGAAACCTTACTCTGTTGCACTGTTGCATGCATCATGGTTAGACCTAGTCGAGCTAAAGTGTCGTCCGCACGATAGCTTTTAAGATAGCGTTATCCAAAGTCCACTGGGTTTCCCTAAACCCAAACGGACGCCCCCACGTTCTGTGCATTTATTTGGAGAACTAAATGCTTCTTGCTAATTATTGATGATAAATAGTCGAGTCCGGTGGGGGGTAAGGGCCTAACCTTATTTGCTTTGCAGAAAAATGAGGCACGAGGTCCCCAGATTCGGCATGGTCTCCAATATCCACCCAAGACTGTCGAGTTGGTGGGAGGATCTGCACTCTAGCGACAAAGCTATCGTCAGGAAGCACTTGGGTAACCTACCATTTCTCCTGGAAATCCAGCCTAACAAAATGATAATAGAGGCTGCTACCCTATTCTGGGATCGTGAAAGGTCCGTGTTCCGCTTTGGGAACATCAAAATGACGCCTTTGATAGAAGAGATAGGAGGCTGGCTAACCTAGTATGGGAAAATCCAGGGTTGTTGATGCCTGAGAACCGCACATGCAAAAGTTTACTCAAAATGATGGGCTTGAAAAAGGATGCAGAATTGGTATGTTTGGAGGATTCGTACATTCCTTTTACTACTTGTACGAAAGGTATGGCTACAGCAGATCATACCGTACCTAGCATGACGAGTTTTCTATCACCTATCTGGGACACGTCCATCGTCGAGTGTTCATGTTTATGGTTTGCTTTTTGGGTTTGATCGTATTCCTGATGAAGAAGGAAAGGATCCATACCAGGCTAGCCATGGTAACTAAGACCATAATGGAAGGGGTAGATGGGCAAGTCTTCAGCGTTGTGCCCATGATCGTTGCAGACATATATCGGGCCTTAGAAAGGTGTCAACAAGGAGCAAATAATTTCGAAGGTTGCAATTTATTACTTCAACTCTGGCTCATGGAACATCTCCAAAGAGGCAAATACCGACAAGACATTCACCGCAGAATGTGGGATGACCACGCCGCTTTCCATCACCCAAAGCGAATGAATTATATCCCCGATATGTTCGCTCAGCCTGAAAATGCCGAGAGATAGGTTGAGATTTTTGATAACTTGACTGAAGAGCAGGTTCAATGGATGTTTGAATGGTTTCCGATGGATGAGTTCATCATTCGATCCCGAGACGCATCATTTCTGATACTGATTGGTCTAAGGGGGACATACCCTTACGTCCCTCTTCAAGTTATGAGGCAAGAAGGTAGGAAGCAAGTCATCCCTAGGGTCGAGAAGATGAGCCATCTTCGAGCTGACTTTCAAAATAATGACAATCCTCACAAGTGCCAAGCTCAACACCTGTGGCACTGCAAGATTATACTTGAGAAAGACACCATCGAGCCAGACATATATCATGTTGGTTGTACCCCTTTCTATATTTGTTGGTTCGAAGAGGATTTGGGTGGCCAGAGCAAGCCGGGGTACATCCAAGGTCACAGGGTTATAGATGAAAGGGCCGAGGCACAACTCAAATACAACCAACTGCGTAAGAGGATCCGGGAATATGAGGATGATCACCACAAGATACATGAGCCCAACAAGAAATTGATCGCGGAATGAAAGGACATGGCTATCAGCGCCAACAAGAGGCTGGGGGTACTTGGAACGAGGTATAGTCGAGCTGGAAGAAAAGTTCATCAAAAGAGTCAAGGATTGTCAAAAGGCTGAGGGAGCTGAAGGAGGATATCTATCTAGAACCTACCTATTGCTGGGACTTCGCGAGCTGGGAAAACTGTACAAGGAAAGCAAGAATGCCGAGTCTGGGGAAGGTTCTTCTGGGACCAAGTAGATAGGAGTGTCTTTATTTTTTTTTATCAATATAATAAGGCCAATGACCATTAGTGACTTTTATTTTTCGTCTATCGATTTGGGATAATCAATAAAATGAGGCATTTAGCATTTTAAGTTCTCCAAATCAATTTGTCGCTAAGCCTACCTCGGGCACAAAGAGGTTCCCAACTTAGGACGCGTTTTACATTTCCACATTATGTGTTTAAATACCACAATATTCTTTTCATAATCCTCACTGACTTGGTTACCTTTTATTTTTATTTCTTTTTCTTACTCCCCTCCCCAAAGGTTAGTTCGTGCATTCTGGCATCATCAGCCTATCGCACAAGATCCAAGGGCCCTCCACCTACTCCTCCTCCTAGTCCTCCTAAGGGCAAAGACAAAGGCAAAAGTAAGATGGAAGAGTCCAGCGACACCAGAAAGGAGAATATGATTGAACGGATAAAGGCCACTGATGGCCGAGGTATTTAGGTCCTTCATGAAAGCATGTCACCACTTGAACAGAAATTACTGAAGTTTCAGGAAGAACTCGATCAAGTCCGGAATCTGGCCAACCTGTCATTTTCCCTCAATGTCCCCAACATCAACCTTCCAAATTCTCTAAAACCCGCACCTTCACAAAATATCCCAAGACAGCAAAATCATCCCCCACCTCACCATCACGCCACTACCCCAAAGAACCAAACTCTCCCGACGCAGTGCAATGCTTGCCACACCTCAAATAACACTCCACTACTCATCCCAGAACCTCAAAATACCACAAAGGACCATTTACACACCTATAACAATCCCATTTATGTGGAAACCGTGACCCACTCCACTCCGCCTATCTCACCAGGCATCCGAGTCTGACGGAATGGACTACTTATCAAGAACCTGGCCGAGGAGCTTAAGAAACTGACCAGCTGAGTCCAGGGTGTTGAAGGAACTAAGGGAATTGAAGGGTTAAATTATGAAGACCTTTGTATACAACCTGATGTCGAACTGCCCGAGGGGTACAAACCTCCAAAGTTCAAAATGTTCGACGGTACTGGTGATCCGAGAGTCCATCTGAGGAACATTTTCGATAAGTTGGTTAGCGTTGGGACGGATGAAAGAATCTGCATGAAGTTGTTCATGAGGAGTTTGAAGGGAGACGCACTGTCTTGGTACATCAGCCAATACCCCAAGAAATGGTCAAACTGGGTAAGCATGGCGTCTGACTTTATGGACAGGTTTAGATTCAACACATAGAACGCATCAGATGTGTTCTACATTCAAATTTGAAGAAGAAACCCACGGAAACCTTTTGCGAGTATGCTACTCGCTGGAGGTCCAAAGTCGCTAAAGTCAGACCTGCTCTAGAGGAAGAACAGATGAACAAGTTCTTTGTCCGGGCTCAGGACCCGCAATATTATGAATGATTAATGATGGTTGAAGGCCACAAGTTATCCGACATCATCAAATTGGGTGAGCAGATTGAAGAAGGTATTAAAAGCGGTATGGTTACAAATTTTGAAGCCTTTCAAGCCACTAACAAGGCTTTACAGTCCGGTGGTGTGTCTAAGAAGAGAGACATGGGAGCCTTAATGATTTCACAATGAGCCAAGTCCCCACTCAAATACCAAGCTCTACCACCTTCCTACCAAGCTCCACCGCCCACCTACCAATCTCCACCACCCACATATCAACCTGCTTTGCCCAGATACTCACAACCCGCTCCTGTCTACCACACTTATCATTCCCAGCCATCCAATTACCAATCACCCCGTGCACGCCAAAAATTCCCTAGACCTCGTCTCAATTTTGATCGCCGCCCTCCAAAGCAATACACACCCATAACCGAGCCCATTGACCAGCTGTATGAGAAGCTCAAAGCTGCTGGTTATGTCACACCTATCCCTGCTGCCACCCTGAGAACCCTTCTCAGTGGGTTAACCCAAACAAATCATGTGCATACCATTCCGACATGAAAGGACACACCATCGAATAATGCCGCTCTCTGAAGGACAAAATACAGGCTCTCATTGACAGCAAGATTATTATGGCAAAAGACCCCGTTCTAAACGTCCGCAAAAATCCTTTGCCAGACCATAAGGGTGGAGGTATCCATATGATAGAAATAGAAGGCGACTGGAGTCCCGAGGGATCAATCGGGTTAATCGCAGAAGGCGATGACCCAAAGAAACCTGCAGTCACTCTCAAGCCGATCATAGTCCAGATTCAACCATATGAGGACACTGAGGTGAATATGTCTATACCACTTGAGTTTGAAGCAGCGCCACCTGCAAAGTCACCAGTTCCAATTGAAGTTTAGTTTGTATCTCCAGCAAACGCACCAGCACCATTTGAGGTTGTAGTCTTGCCACCCCGAACACACATTCCGTTTGAAGTAAGGATGGTCGCACTTATTCCGGTGGAAATGCCAACCATGCCATCCTTCTATTCAAATGATATCCCTTGGGACTATACATCCAAGGAGAGAAGGAAAGGCAAGGTCAGGTCTGAGGAGGCTGTCGCAGCACAGGGTATGACGAGAACTGGTAGGGTCTACACCCCTGAGCATCTGGCCGAATCAAGCAAGCAGGATGACAACCGGCCTTCCCTTATCGAAACAGGTCCTGATGACCTTTGGAGAAAGGTACATGCTAAGGAGTATTCAGTCATCGACCAGCTGAACAAGACACCGGCACAGATATCCATCCTCTCTTTGCTACATAATTCAGAAACACATAGAAATGCTTTGTTGAAAGTGTTGAGTGAAGCATATGTGCCAAACAACATCACTAGCGGGGAAATAGCCAATATGGTAGGCCAGGTACTGGAAAGTCACAAAATCACTTTTCATGAGGACGAGCTACCACCTAAAGGGTTGGGGCACAGCAAAGCGCTGTACATCACCGTGCAATGCGAAGATCATTTCATCACAAGGATCTTCATAGATGGAGGTTCCAGTCTTAACATATGTCCGTTGATAACACTCAAGAAGTTGGGTAAAGGGATACATGAGATAAGGGATGGAGAGATCAATGTGAAAGCCTTCGACGGTTCTCAGAGGTCTACCATGGGGGAGATCAGTCTATGTCTACAGATGGGACCGACTTGGTTCGAAGTGGATTTCCAGGTGATAGATGTGCCAGCATCCTACAACCTATTGTTAGGACGACCCCGAATTCATGCTGTTGGGGCCGTAGCGTCAACACTACATCAGGCGGTAAAATTCGAATGGAACCACCAAGAGGTGATTATTCATGGTGACTGTAGCAACCCCATTTATAGTCGTCAAACTATTCCGGTGATTGACGGAAAAAGGAAGATAGGCGGGGGAACTTACCACCATATTGAGCGGGTCAATGCTATCGACAAGGAAAAGTGGTGGGATAGCAAGATTGAGGGCATCCTTAACTTGAAAGGATATGAGCCAGGCAAAAGGCTCGGTAAGAACCTCCAAGGGATCACGAAGCCCATAAAGCTCAAGAAACATGGTACCACTTTCGGTCTGGGGTATGAATACACTTGGCAGGAATTCAATGACTGGTCGCCACCTTGGCACGGTCCTTATTACCCTTTGAAGCAGCCGATACCTCATCTTGAGTAGACTTTCAAGCAGGCCGACATTATTTACGGATCAGACGAAGAAGAAGCACTTGAAGCAATGAGGAGTTTGTTCCTAAAGGACGAGGATATGGATTGTTATGTTGTTCTCGAGGAGGAGGGGGAGGAAGGCCCTTCCATACAGACTATAAGCAAGGGGATATATCTCAAGAACTGGTCTATCAAGACGACCAAAGCCCGACGATCCTCGGGGTAGCAAGGCTAAAACAAGCATTATCTACTGTTTTATTTACCAAATGATTTCCCTTTTCCTGCATTTTTCAATTTCTGCAATAAGATCTTCAATGTTCAAAACAGTTACCAATTCATCAAAGCATCTTCTAAATTTCTCTTACGAATCCGATATTATTTGCTATTGTTTTCTCTCATTACTTTACAACATTACTATTACTTGTCTTGATGAACCGATGACTGTGTCATGCATTGAGACAACACATCAAACGGACATTGATTCAGACGAAGATGACATACCTGACGAGATTGTCAAAGAAGTTAAGAACTTTGAGGACAAACCTAAGTCCAACCTGGAGGAGACCGAAGTTATCAACCTAGGAGATTCAGAAAACGTCAAGGAGACTCGCATCAGCATTCATTTGTCACCATCAGAAAAGAAAGAATACACAGAGTTTCTAAAAGAGTGTGAGGATGTATTTGCATGGTCGTATGATGATATGACTGGTCTAAGTACGTTTATTCTGGCTCATAAACTGCCAACCAATCCAACGTGTCCACCGGTGAAACAAAAGCTCAGAAAGTTCAAACCCGACATGACTTTGAAAATCAAAGAAGAAGTTACTAATTAGTTCAACGCCAAAGTTCTCCGGGTAGTGGAGTACCCGACATGGTTATCCAACATTATACCTGTGCCGAAGAAGGACGGGAAGGTCAGATTCTACGTCGACTAGCGAGATCTCAACCGGGCCAGTTCGAAAGAAGACTTCTCCTTACCAAATATACACATTCTGATTGACAACTGCGCCAAGCATGAATTGCACTCCTTCTTGGATTACTTTGCTGGTTATCACTAGATTTGGATGGATGAGGAAGATGCTGAGAAAATGGCGTTCATCACGCCATGGGGAGTGTATTGCTACAAGATGATGCCATTCGGCCTAAAGAATGCAGGGGCCACCTACATGAGGGTCATGACCACCATATTCCATGACATGATTCACAAGAAGATCGAGGTGTACATGGATGATGTAATTATCAAATCAAAGAAAGCTGTTGATCACATGGAGAATTTGGGGAAGTTCTTCAATAGATTGCGAAAATACAATCTGAAACTAAACCCCGCGAAGTGTGCATTCGGGGTTCCTGCTGGGAAGTTGCTGGGGTTTATTGTAAGTCGCCGGGGAATAGAATTGGATCCGTCAAAAGTCAAAGCCATTCAAGAACTACCACCACCAAGGAACAAGAAAGATGTGATGAGTTTCTTGGGGAGGCTTAATTACATCAGCCGGTTTATAGCACAGTCTACAGTCATCTGTGAGCCAATCTTTAAGATGCTGAAGAAGGACGCTGCGACCAAGTGGACCGACGATTGTCAAAAGGCGTTCGACATAATCAAGGAATATTTGTCAATACCGCCAGTCCTAGTACTGCCCGAGCCAGGCAGACCTCTGTTACTCTATCTTGCCGTGTTAGATGGAGCTTTCAACTGCGTTCTGGGGAAGCACGATGAAACGGGAAGGAAGGAACAAGTTATTTATTACCTTAGCAAGAAGTTCACTCCATATGAGGCCCGGTATTCTCTATTAGAGCGTACCTGTTGTGCTCTAACATGGGTCGCCCAAAAGTTGAGACATTACTTCTAAGCCTACACAACATATCTCATATCAAGGATGGATCCATTAAAGTACATCTTTCAGAAGCCCATGCCCACTGGCAAGCTAGCGAAGTGGAAACTCATGCTGAGCGAATTCGACATTGTTTACATGACTCAGAAGGCAGTTAAAGGACAAGATCTGGCAGACCATCTTGCTGAGAATCTCGTAGACGGAGAATACGAACCCTTGAAAACATATTTTCCTGATGAAGAGGTATCATTCATAGGAGGAGATATTGCAGAACCATATGATGGTTGGAGGGTGTTCTTTGATGGAGCAGCAAACTTCAAGGGAGTCGGTATTGGAGCAGTCCTAGTATCAGAGACCGATCAGCATTATCCGATATTCGCCAAACTCAGGTTCCCTTGCACCAATAATATGGCCGAATATGAAGCCTGCATCTTAGGGCTCAATATGGCCATTGACATGAACGTCCAGGAACTGTTAGTGATCGATGATTCAGACTTATTGGTACATCAGGTACAAGGAGAATGGGCAACAAAGTATTCCAAGATGCTGCCGTATCTGCACCACGTACAGGAATTAAGAAAGAGGTTCACAAAGATACAGTTCCTGCACGTCCAAAGAATCTAGAATGAGTTCGCCGACACATTGGCTACTTTGTCCTCAATGATCCAGCATCCGAACAAGAATTTCATTGACCCTATTCCTATAAAGATCCATAATCAGCCAGCTTACTGTGCCCATGTCGAAGAAGAAGCAGACGGAAATCCTTGGTTTCATGACATTGATGAGTACTTGGCAAAAGGAGAATACCCCGAGCTTACAAATTCCACCCAGAAACGCACACTTCGGAGATTGTCCAAAATTTCTTTCACATCGGAGTAATCCGGTATAGGAGGACTCCCGACTTGGGGTTATTAAGGTGTGTTGACGCAAAAGAAGCATCAAAATTCCTGGAAGAAATTCATGCTGGGACCTGCGGTCCACATATGAACGGTTTTGTTCTAGCAAAGAAGATACTCCAAGCTGGTTACTTTTGGATGACTATGGAAACGGACTGCATCCAGTATGTTCGGAAGTGCCACCGCTGCCAGATACATGTGGATATGATAAAGGTGCCTCCAAGTGAGCTCAATGCAACCAACTCACCATGGTCGCTCGCCGCTTGGGGTATGGATGTTATTGGACCAATCGAGCCTGCCGCCTCCAATGGCCACATGTTCATTTTGGTCTCCATTGACTACTTCACTAAATGGGTCGAAGCGGCCTCCTACAAAGCAGTTACTAAGAAATTTGTGGCCAACTTTGTCCGCGACCACACTGTTTGTCGGTTCGGAGTTCCCGAGTCAACCATCACCGACAATGGTTCTAATCTCAATAGTGACTTGATGAAAGCTATGTGTGAAACTCTCAAGATCAAACACAAGAATTCCACAACGTACAGATCTTAGATGAATGGAGCTGTAGAGGTCGCTAACAAAAACATCAAGAAGATACTAAGGAAGATGATAGAAAGGCACAAGCAGTGGCATTAAAAGTTATCATTCGCTTTATTGGGATACCGCACCACAGTCCACACATCAACAATGGAAACTCCCTATATGATAGTTTATGGTACAGAGGCTGTTATTCCTGCTGAAGTGGAGATTCCATCTCTAAGAATTATACAGGAAGCTGAGCTCAGCGATGCAGAGTGGGTAAGGAGCCATTATGAGAAACTAGCCAACATAGACGGGAAGAGAATGAATGCAGTATATCATGGTCAACTTTATCAGAACAGAATGGCCAGGGCCTTCAACAGGAAAGTCAAGCCGAGACGATTCACACCAGGGCAGCTGGTGTTAAAGAAAATCTTTCTGCATCAAGATGAAGCCAAGGGGAAGTTCTCTCACAACTGGCAAGGTCCGTACATGGTTCATAGAGTGTTGACAGGAGGAGCACTCATACTTGCAGAAATGGACGGAGAAGTTTGGCCGAAACTGATCAATTCAGATGCAGTCAAGCGCTACTATGTATAATCTTTATGCTTTCTCAGTGATGTAAATTGAACTACGCTTGACCTGATTCCCGTTTAAGAGGGGATACGTAGGCAGCCCTATAGGTTGGGTCACAATTCAATAAAAATCTATTTTTCCCCACAGTTAGAAACTGGGGAAGAATTTTGAGGAGGACCCTCAAAATTCTGAAGCGAGCAGCAGTCCACAAGCATTCACCTAGCCAACTGGGGCAGAATTTTGAGGAGGACCCTCAAAATTCCACAGCAGGAGAGGTTACAATGTCTCGAGTCGTATCATGTCGTCGGTTCATCTAAAACTATTTTAGATTATATATTATACTTTTACAAAATCATGCATATTTATTTTTTCTAAAGAAGCTTAATTAGCGAACGCTACCTCAATGATACTGACAGTATCATCATGATCAAGCAAACGAGCCAAGCAGAGCCAGTGGGAATGCGAACTAACCTTCCCTCTTTACAAAACTCACGATCTTTCTTTGGATGCAGGCACAAAAATTGCAAAGACCCCAAAACATATTATCCGCTCAAAGGACAGACATCGTTCCTCAAACTCGTCGCACATGCCAACATTTATTATCAGCACAAATGATGCTTCATTATCACAACGCTCTACCGCAATTTAACACCAGCTAAGAGTTTCGGTTGTCCTTCCTTAACCTTGCATAAGTCTACCTTTCTGCCTTCCGAGGTTAAACGCTACCTCCATCTGCATTCGCATCTTGCATAAGGCTACCTTTCTTCCTTCCGAGGTTAAACGCTACCTCCATCTGCATTCGCATCTTGCATAAGGCTACCTTTCTTCCTTCCGATGTTAAACGCTACCTCCATCTGCATTCGCATCTTGCATAAGGCTACCTTTCTGCCTTCCGAGGTTAAACGCTACCTCCATCTGCATTCGCATCTTGCATAAGGCTACCTTTCTGCCTTCCGAGGTTAAACTCTACCTCTATCTGCATTCGCATCTTGCATAAGGCTACCTTTCTGCCTTCCGAGGTTAAACGCTACCTCTATCTGCATTCACATCTTGCATAAGGCTACCTTTCTGTCTTCTGAGGCTAAACGCTGCCTCCCATTTGCTTCTCAAAAGCAACCAATGCCTCTAGCATTATTTACTGCACTTTCCTTTTGGGCTAAGCTCTGCCCCTTTAATTCTCAAGACTAAGCTCTGTCTTGTCAGCATCATACTATTGCATCTTCATGGGCTGAAATATCGCCAACTTATCCAAAGGCGTCATCGTTCAGAGGCACCATCTTCATGGCCCGAGAACACCATGTCACGGCCTGAGGATCTCTTTTATAAGTTTTCATATCATTATTCAAAGGCATCATGGTTCGGAGGCACCATATTCATGGCCCGAGAACATCATTTCATGGCCTGGGAATCCTGCATCAAGCAATTCATGGCCCAGGACATCATGGTCTAAAGATGTCATCCTTAACCGTCCAAAGACAGCATTCATAGTCGAACGGGAATTTGCATCATGTTTAAATTACGCACGATATGCTTGTATTACTCATTTGCAGGTAACCCGGCAAGCAACAACTGTCCTGGCAGGTGCGATCCCGCTCCAGTTCTCCTAATTACCCCGTGAGCCGTTCATTCAATCGGTCCTATATGCTGCGTCCGTTCTTGTAAAAAGCTCCATCGGTATGCTTCGCCGATGGCTCCTAAACTACATACGACCTGGTTTCTGTAAAACCAGGGGTATGTAGGCAACTCAGAAACCAGGGTGCGGCTTAAACCTCTTCAAACCGCTTCGCTCGGTCAAAATTGGCCATCATGTCTTTACCCGACAACTCTTTCATCCTTTCCGGATAAAGAAGGGCAGCTGTTGATACCCAATTTTTCCTCAAACTATTTTAAAATTTGCATATATACCTTCAAAATCACTCTTTATAATAACTGATATTTTTCCGTAATTTTTCATATTTTTAATAAATTCTTTTCTAATTTATTCAGTATTTTTATATTCAATAATTATTCATAAATTGTATCATTTCAAAATATTTCCTAGCTCAATATATCATTTTTAATCCTATTAGGATTTGATTATTTCGCAAATTATCCAATTTGGCATTATTTGGCTATTATTACAATAATTTTACAATTATAGCCTAATTGTACATTTTATGCCATTTTAATTCAATAGTTAGTCATTTTTATATTTTAAATATTATTTAATTACCTTAGTTTCACCGATTTAGCCTTAATTTCATTTTATATGATTATTAGCTATTGTTATTAATTATTTATCTAATTTTAATGGGTATTTAACAAATAACCATTCTTTATTTAAATTTCAGCCTAAATCAAACCTGGTCCTAACCCAATTAACCCCAGCCCAAACCAAATTCCTATTCGGCCCAACCCCACGACTAATCTAAGCCGTTGATCAATTTAAATCAACGGCCCAGATTAGTGTTACCATAATTAAACCTAGGAGACTACCCCACGACCCCTCATTCACTCGGTCTCTTTATCTCTCTACTCTCTCTCTATATCTCTCTAACTCTCTAGAGACTTCCAGTCTCCTCTCCACCTCCGATGAGGCCCTTCGTCTTCTCCGGCAACCTCCCTACCGGAAGCCATGGAGCCCTCATCATCCTCCTGCCTCCTATGGTCCCTTCACGCCGGTAATGCTATCCCTAAGGCCCTCAAAGGACGAGGACCAGTCTCCTCACACCTATGGTCTGTTTCTGCTTGCTTCATGCCTCTAGGGCTCGATTATGAGTAATATCTTTCCATCTTTGGCCCAAACCTACGGGTTTTTAGGTTGGAATCTTCATCTCTGGATTCACCCTTCAAACCCTAACTTCTGAATCTTCCGATTCTTTTAGATCTGTAATAGATCAACGCATACTATGAGGTTTTCCTATGTTTTCTTTAAGGAATCTCCCATCTCTTGAACGATTTCCTAATTTTTCATACTAGGATTTCAAAACTTTTTTTTTTGCAAAACGATTTCTTTGGATTTTCAACAATTACTTTATGATTTTGAGCATTTTTAAACGTCACCTGAGTCTTTTCTTTTGTTTGATCCATTTTAGTTAATAAGCCCTAATACTTATGGGTTCGATTTGAAGGTTTGAATCTGTTTGTAATATTGTTTGCATGAACTTTCTGGATTTTTTACGAATGCCCTTTGTGTTCTATGCTTCTTGACCTGATTTGTTATTAAGATTTTCTGAATCTCTACTGCCCTTTTAGCTACTTGCTTAGGTTTTCTCTCACTTTTGTTAAACACATGCTATTTATCGACTAGTAAGTCTGATTATTCGTTTTATTGATTACTGGTTCTGAGCATTTCTCGTAAAGCTGTAATATCTTCCTTGAATCTATGACTCCGTGTTTTCTCCTGATAGCTCTCTACTGGTTTTTGAAATTATTTCCTTGATTGTGTGATGATTTCCTTAGTTAGTATTGACCCCTATAATTTTTAAATCTCATGCGTAATTCTCTGAACTAATTTTTCGGAATTAAAATTGTACCCTACCCTATTTATGTGCACAAACATGCTGTTAAATACTTGACATATACTTTCCTTATTTGAAATATTCTGTATCCACTCCTTCTTACATGCCACATGCTTTTACTATGGTAAAATCAGTCTTGTGATTGATTTATTTCCTTGTTTAATATGACTTGTATCCGTTTGAACTATGACTCCCTAATTAAAGGGAGTCCGATTCTTTAAATGATTCTGATTGAGGTCTTCCTAAAACTATGCTAAATTATTATTTCCTACCTTATTTCTCTGGCCTATTTAAAACTATATATACACACTACTCTTTCATTAAAAAAATAAAGATAGACCTCGTTGTATTCTCTCTTTCTCACATACACACAATCTACTATTCTTCTCTCGATTGTTTGCTATTGCTAGTCGGCCGGAAGCCAAGACTAGCTATTCTACTTGCCTCTTATTCTGTATTTGCTATCTTCAACTGGTATGTTTCCAATTTATATTTAAAGTCTCCAAAACAACATGTTTCTCTGGTTATTACGAGGCATCCTTCTTCTGGTTTCCTTTTACTTATGGTTATATTGTCCTACTTGCAACTAGTTTCACATATTATGTTGTTTGGTTCTGGGTATCTCCTCCCTTATAGCCTCAGCATGTAATCCCTAGGATACTATAATTGCCTTGTATGTTACTTAACATGTGTTTCTTAAACCTATGTGTAATTATGTCCTACCCTCTCCCAGTACTCCCTCGAATCTGATTATGTTTAGATCTTGGCATGAATTCTTGGTGACTAACTGTGTTGTTGACTGTTCAGACTCAATACCCTCTGTGACACTCTAATGCTTCTCTAATTATAATTTGTTTCTATGTGTCCCCAATCCCCATTGTCCCTGAGTGAAATCTATGCTTGAATGTGTTGAACCTGTGCGAGTTGTTTGTTAGTTTTCCAAATATGTTTACATTATATTCAAGTTGTTTCATTACTGATAAAAACCTTTTCAGAAAACTTCTTTATTGACTGAATCAGTCCAGTATTGTTATGTGTCAAAACCTTTTCAAATCTATCTCCTGCACTTCACTTTATTCCTAGATTCTTAAGTTCCACCCCTTCAGTGTGAGCACTGCTTGGGGACCTTGATTTCCCTCTGAACTCTAACACACTTCTGCACATGTTTAACTCCTGTCTACTAAGTCTGAGTGTGAGCACTGCCCGGGAGTCTTTGAGGTCCTTAGGGAACTTTGACACACACGGACTGTGAAAAGGCTATGAATACCATATGGCAATGAGGTTTAGATGATTTGGGCCTAATTGAAGGCTCCCTATAGAATAACTTCTTATTTTTTACTTCTGGTTTTGTAATTCATAATCCTTGGCTTGTAATAATTTGTAAATAATTCTGGGGCTGGATAGTGAAACGGGAGGGGTAACTATGCATGCCTAGCTATTACAAGGATAGAAACCATGCTTAGGTTTTTATTCCCTATTGGTGCAATAGAGATCCTGTGTAGGTTCATGTGTCCATGCATTAGATATCATGCTACTTAGGATTTATGTGTATTGTATTCAACATCTCATCTACGCTTAGAAATCCTGCCTATAGGATAAATAATAACAATAAAATAAACTGCTATTACGTGATTCTGTCCATGTAAACATGTTCTGAAACTTCATTCGAAGTCCTGTCCTATGATAAATAAACTGCAATCATGTCTCACCACGCCTGCGCACTTAGAGATCCTGTTTCTAGGTAAGTAACATTAACAAGTTGTACTCTTCTATCCTGAAACGGCGCATAATGTTGTGATTTTATGTGCATTTAGAAATCCAGTTTAGGTTATTATGCATCACGCTGCACTAGACATCATTCTATAGGATTGTACTCATTTAACTGTACTTAGTCTAAATACAGATATCTAAAACAGTCCCATGTTCTAAACGACTGGTAATTAATCCTTTCACATCTTCAACACCTAGAATTGGAAATTAGCGATAAACAATCTGAATAACTATTGTATGTTATCCTACACCTAGGCAAGCCTTAGGTAATCAACTTAAAAAATAAAACCAGAACTATCCTTTGTGGTTAGTGTTCAACTGTCAGCATGTTTAAAACCAGTAGGCAAGCCTGATTAAGACTTCCTCTCTGAGTTATGCAATAAATTTGTCTTTGTTATTATCACTTAGATAGCATGCTTAGGATCTGAACCTGAATATGGACCTTAGATGTGTATGAGTCATGCTGTTTATGTGTACTGTGTATGGAGGAATACTTGAGCCTTTATCTGCTTTCCATGCTTTCCCTTTATCTGCAGTCCTACTTGTTTATTATATGTCGCCTTAGCATTTTCACCTTTAAAACCTGAGGGTCTGCCTAGCACCTCCTTTAGGATAGAAGTCTTAATTTCCTCCAGGACTGATAGGAAGGGACGGGTAAAAACATGCAATAGAGGTTGAGACCAACACTCGATTCAGTTACTTTCACGGGGTAGGAAAGAGTAGAATATGGATATGATGACCGGTGCGCTAATACCACGTGTAGCCCCTCTTAGAGGAGTGATTACCGGGTATTGCATTGATGTGATCCATATCATTATAAACCTAGGATACCTTTTATATGCTTAGATTGTAATCCTTTCAAAAGCTAATCTTCTTTACTATTTTCAAACATCTGCATGCTTAAGACTTAAATCCCCTCTTATTTGAGCCTTTATTTGTTTATTTGCTAATTGCACAAATTCACAGAAACCATTTGGTCAGGATGTACACTTGTGGATCCTGAGGGGTGCCTAACACCTTCCCCTTAGGATAATTTTAAGCCCTTACCCAATCTCTGGTTAGTAATGTAGTTGTAATTGAACCCCTTAGGTTCCCTAACGCACCGTTAAAATCGTTAGGTGACGACTCTTCAAAATATGCAAACCCCTTTCCCAAAAGGAACGAGTTGTCTCAACCCATGTCATAAGCCCCTTTCAACCGGGCCCCTATTTAGAACCCTTTTTTTGCTTAGTTGTAAGTAAGTGTTGGTAGGAGCGGCGGGACTTTCTGACTCGGCCTGGCCCATTCACCCTAAGCGACTCCTCCTTTTGTCAAAATTATAGACCAGGTATTTATTCCTCTCCTTTAGGTTCTACTGCACCCTTTGGTCTATTTGATCAGACCGCTCTAAGAAAGATAAAAAGAAAACTCTCATAGTTCGGAGCACCCCTCATCAGATCACTGTTGAAATTGGAGGCATTCTCAATGATGATTGATTCTGGAACTCCAAATCGACAAACAATCTGGTCGCGAACAAAATCTGCCACGAATTTCTTAGTCACTACCTTGTAAGATGCTGCCTTGACCCATTTGGTGAAGTAATCAATAGCTACTAAGATGAACCGGTGCCCGTTTGAGGCGGTGTTCTCGATTGGACCAATGACATCCATTCCCCAAGCGGCGAATGGCCAAGGTGAGCTTGTTGCATTGAGCTCATTTGGCGGTACTTTTATCATATCTTCATGTACTTGACATTGGTAGCATTTTTATACATACTGGATGCAATCAGTCTCCATGGTCATCCAGAAATAACCGGCCCTAAGTATCCTTTTGGCCAAGACGAAGCCATTCATGTGCGGGCCGCAGGTCCCATCATGTATCTCCTCAAGTAGTTTAGAAGCCTCTCTTGAATCGACACATCTCAGTAATCCCAAATCAGGAGTTCTTTTGTGCAAGGTTCCTCCGCTGTGGAAGAAATTGTTGGACAACCTCCGAATAGTACATTTCTGAGTATGATTTGCATGCTCCGGGTATTCTCCTTCTTCCAAATATTCCTTGATATCGTGGAACCAGGGCTTCCCGTCTGTCTCTTCTTCAACATGGGCACAATATGCCGGCTGGATATGGATCCTTATAAGGATAGGATCAATGAAGTTCTTGTCTGGATGTTGTATCATTGATGACAAAGTGGCCAATGCATCGGCAAACTCGTTCTGAATCCTGGGAACATGTCGAAACTCTATATTCGTGAACCTCTTTCTCAATTCCTACACATGGTGTAGATATGGAAATATCTTGGAATTCTTGGTGGCCCATTCTCCTTGTACCTGGTGCACAAGCAAAACTGAATCGCCGATTACCAGCAACTCCTAAATATTCATGTCAATGGCCATGTTGAGTCCTAGAATGAAAGCTTCATACTCTGCCATGTTGTTGGTGCAGGGAAATCTGAGTTTAGCAGATACCTGATAATGTTGGCCAGTTTTCGATACCAAGACAGCTCCAATGCCGTCTCCTTTGAAATTTGCCGCTCCATCAAAGAACATCCTCCAACCGTCGTAGGATTCAACAATATCCTCTCCTATAAATAGCACCTCTTCATCGGGAAAATACGTTTTCAGGGGTTCGTATTCTCCTTCCACAGGGTTCTCAGCAAGATGATTGGCCAGTTCATGTCCCTTGACTGCTTTCTAAGTTACATAAATAATGTCGAACTCACTCAACATGATTTTCCAATTAGCGAGTTTGCCAGTGGGCATGGGTTTTTGAAATATATATTTTAAGGGATCCATCCTTGATATGAGGTATGTTGTGTAAGCACAGAAGTAATGCCTCACCTTCTGAGCTATCCAGGTAAAGGCGCAATAGGTACGTTCCAGTAGAGAGTATCGCGCTTCATATGGAGTGAATTTCTTACTCAGGTAATAGATAGCTTGTTCCTTTCTCGATGTCTCATCGTGCTACCCCAGAACGCAGCTGAAGGCTCCATCTAACACTGAGAGGTAGAGTAGCAAAGGTCTACCTGGCTCTGGCGGGACCAAAACTGGTGGTGTTGATAGGTACTCCTTGATCTTGTCGAAATCCATTTGACAATCCTCGGTCCAACTAGTTGCAGCATCTTTCTTCAATATCTTGAAAATTGGCTCACATATAACTGTGGACTGGGCTATGAACTGGCTGATGTAGTTTAGCCGTCCTAGAAAACTCATTACATATTCTTACTCTTCGGCGGTGGCAGCTCCTGGATGGCTTTGACTTTTGACGGATCCAATTCTATCCCTCGGCGACTGAAATTGAACCCAAGTAACTTTCTGGAAGGTACCCCGAATGCACACTTTGCAGGGTTTAATTTCAGGTTGTACTTCCGCAGTCTGTCGAAGAACTTCCTCAAATCTGCTATATGATATGTGGCTTTCTTGGACTTGATGATGATGTCGTCCACATACACCTTGATCTACTTATGTATCATGTCATGAAAAATGGTAGTCATAGCCCTCATGTAGGTGGCCCCAGCATTCTTTAGACCGAATGGAATCATCTTACAACAATATACTCCCCATGGTGTAACGAAAGCGGTTTTCTCAGTGTCTTCCTCATCCATCCAAATCTGGTGGTAACCAGCAAAACAATCCACAAATGACTGGAGTTCATGTTTGGCACAATTGTCGATTAGGATGTATATGTTTGGAAGCAGAAAATCATTTTTCGGGCTGGCTCTGTTGAGATCCCGATAATCGACGCAGACTCTTACCTTCCCATCCTTCTTTGGCACTGGCACGATGTTGGCCAGCCAAATTGGATATTCGGCCACTCTAAGAACCTTGGCATTGATTTTCTTAGTAAACTCCTCTTTGATTTTCAGACTCATGTCAGGCTTGAACTTCCTGAGTTTCTGCTTCACTGGCGGACACATTGGGTTTGTGGGTAACCTGTGAGCCACAATGGATGTAGTTAGCCCGGTCATATCATCATATGACCATGCAAAGATGTCCTCATATTCTTTGAAGAAGTGTGTGTAGTCTTCCTTTTTCTGACAGTGACAGGTGAATGCTGATATGGGTCTCCTTGACGGTTTCTGAATCTCCCAGGTTGACTATTTTTGTTTCATCCAGATTGGACTTAGGCTTGTTCCCAAAGTCTTCTACTTCTCTGACAATTTCCTTGAGTATGACATCTTCATCCTCTAAATCACTATCCTTTTGTTGCGTTATCTCATTACATGTCACAGTTGTTGATTCATCAAGACAGGAAATAGTAATGCTCTATAGATAAAGATATGAGAGAAAATGGTAATAATAAATATCGATCCATTGAAACATAAAAAAGATTTTCAATAATTTAAACAACGTTTTTAGAACGCTGGAGACTTTATTTTTTTAAAATGCAAAAAGGGAAATCATTTTCTTATAAAACAAAATAAACAATGTTGTTCAACCTTGCTACCCCGGGACTCGTCGGGCCCTAGATGGTCTGACAGTTCAATTCTTGAGGAATGATCCATTCTCCACAGCTCGGATGGTAGGGCATTCCTCCTCCTCAACAATTACACAACAATCCATGTCCCTATCCTCCAGGAACAAGTTCCTTAAAGCTGCCAGTGCTTCCTCCTTCTCTGATCCCCATATGACGTCGGTCTGTTGGAAAGTCTGACTCAGGTGTGGTACAGGCTGCTCAAGTGGATAGTACGGACCATGCCACGGTGGTGACCAATCACTGTATTCTTGCCAGGTGTACTGATATCCCAACCCGAAAGTAGTACCATGGCACTTTGGTTGTATTGTCTTGGTGATTCCCTAAAGATTTTTTCCAAGACCCTTGACAGGCTCATACCCTCTCCAATTCATCATTCTTGCTATCTTGATATCCCACAACTTATCTTTGTCGATCGTATTGACCCTCTCGATATGATGATAAGTTTCTCCACCAAGCCTTCTTCTATTCTCAACAACTGGGATAGTCTGACGATTGTAAATGGGGTTGCTCCCATCTCCATGGATAATCACCTCTTGATGGTTCTATTCAAACTTCACTGCCTGATGCAAAGTGGATTCCACAGCCCCAGCGGCGTGTATCCATGGTCGTCCCAACAACAGATTATAGGATGTAGATATGTCCAGCACCTGAAACTCGACATCAAACCATGTAGGCCCCATCTGGAAACAGAGATTGATTTCCCCAATGGTAGCCTTTTGAGACCCATCAAATGCTTTTACATTCATTGTCCCTTCTCGTATCTCATACAGGCCATTGCCCAACCTCTTCAGTGTTTTCAATGGGAAAATATTGAGACTGGATCCCCCATCTATCAGAATTCTGGCAATGAAATTGTCCTCACATTTCACGGTAATGTGCAGTGCCCTGTTATGATTCAAACCCTCGGGTGGCAGCTCATCCTCGTGGAAGGTGATTTTGTGACTTTCCAGTACCTGTCCTACCATATTGGCCATTTCTCCGCTAGTGATGTTGTTAGGTACATATGCGCCACTTAACACCTTTAAGAGAGCATTCATGTGCACTTCTGAATTCTGTAGCAGTGACAGGACAGATATCTAAGCAGGAGTCTTGTTCAAATGATCGGTGACTGAATACTCCCTTGCTTGCACTTTCCTCCAAAGGTCATCCGGGCTTGTTTCAATAATGGGCGGTCTGTTAGAAGCCTGCTTACTGGATTCTCCCAATTGCTCTTGTGTATAGACTCTTCCCGTTCTGGTCAGTCCTTGCACAACAAAAGATTCTTCTATTTTGATCTTTCCTCTTCTTCTAGCTTCGTCCACATAATCCCAGGGTACAACCTTGGTGTCGAAAGGCGTTATGGTTGACACTGTCACTATGAAAGGTGTGGCTACTTCCACTTCGAATGGAACATGCGCAGCTGCAAGGGGTGCTATCTCAACTTCAAATGTAACTGATGCAGCTACCCCAACCTCCACTGGCGGCTGTATTTGTACTATAATAGGATTGAGCGTGACTGCAGGTTTTTTAGGATTGTCACCCTCTTTGATAAGTCCAATTGATCCCTCGGGATCCCATTCCTCATCGGTCTCTATCACATTGATACCTTCACCCCTATGATCTGGGAGGGGTTGTTGCGGACGTTGGGTGTAACTTCTTTGGCCTGAATGAACTTATTATCAATCGAGGTCTGGATCTTATCCTTCAGTTAACAGCACTCGTCAATTGTGTACCCTTTCATCCCAGAATGATATGCACAGGTCTTGTTTGGGTTGACCCATTGGGATGGATTCTCCACAGTCACAGCAGGGATAGGAGTGATGTAACCAATAACCTTCATCCTTTCATACAGTTAGTCAATGGGTTCGTTAATGGCAGTGTAATGTTTAGGTGGTCTGCGATCAAAGTTAGGCCGAGGTTTTGGGTAGTTTGGGCGAGTTAGAGGTGACTGCAAGTGAGAAGGTTGGGAATTATATGTGTGATAACAGTGGATGGTTGGGAATATCTGAGAGGTGATGGTTGCTATGTGGGTGGAGGTGCTTGGTAAGTAAGTGGGGAGGTTTGATATACAAGCGGAGTTTTGGGTCCTTGGGCGACCATTATTGTTCCTGCATCTTTCTTCTTCGATATACCCCCTGACTGCAGTGCTTTGTTTGTGGCCTGCAATGCCTCAAAGTTTTTCACCGTACCACTTTTAATGCCCTCTTCAATCCTTTCTCCGAGTTTGATGATATCGGAGAACTTGTTGTTTTCAATAACCATCAACCTTTCATAGTACTGCGGATCCTGTGCTCTGACAAAGAATTTGTTCATCTGTTCCTCGTCCAATGTCGGCCTGACTTTGGCTGCTTCTGACCTCCAACGAGTGGCATACTCGCGGAAGGTCTCAGTGGGCTTCTTCTTTAAGTTATGAATGTAGAAGACATCTGGCGCATTCTCTGTGTTAAACCTGAATCTATCCATGAAGTCAGACGCCATACTCACCCAGTTGGCCCACTTCTTAGGATCCTGGCTGATGTACCAGGATAAAGCATCTCTTGTGAGACTCCTCATGAAAAGCTTCATTTGGATCCTTTCATCCTTTCCGACCCCTACAAGCTTGTCGCAAGAAGTCCTCAGGTGAACCATTTTATCACCTGTTCCATCAAGAATTTCGAACTTGGGAGGTTTGTAATTCTCCGGCAGTTCTACATCTGGCTGTATGCATAGGTCTTCATGTTCAGACCTTCTATCCCTTTGCTTCCTTCGACGCCTTGAACCCGACTTGTCAACTTCTTGAGCTCTTCAGCCAGGTTCTTAACGAGCGGGTCCTTCTTAGAGGATTCTGGTGTATAGGATATGGGCTGAGTGGAGTGATGTGGGTTTCCACGTATATAGGGTTGTTTTGGTGACCGGGAGTTTGAGTATAATGGTGATCATTGGAGTTCTGGGGTTCGGGAATGATTTGTGGGGCATTTTATGGAGTATGGTAGGTGTTTTGTTGATATTGTGGAGGGATGGTTTGATTCTCTGGAGGGGTTGTGTAATGGTGTGGTGTAGGAGGATTTTGTAGGTTCTTGTTGGGTGTGTTTTGCGGTGGTGCGGGGTTCTGAGTATTTGAATGGTTGACATCTAGGATATTGAGTGTGAGGGATAGGTTTTCTAAGCTCCGCACCTACTCGAGCTCACCCTGGAGTTCTAGTATTTTTCGCTCAAGTCGTGATACTACATCATTTGGGGCCTGAGTACTTCGGCCATCAGAAGCTTCTACATGTTCAACATGTGTGTTGTTGTCTCTTCTGGTGCTGTTCAAATCATCAATCTTTGCTTTCCCTTTGCCTTTTGGTGGACTTGGAGGAGCAGAAGGTGGAGGGCCCCTGGATCTAGTATGATAAGCTGATGATGTTAGTATGCATGAACCAACCTTTGGTGAATGGGAATAATCGAAAGAATGAAAGAAAAATAAAAGGTAGACAAGTCAGTAAGAGTTCTGAAAAGAGTATTTGAGGTATTTAAACACATATTGCGGAATGTAAATTTGCGTCCTATTTTGAGAGCCTCGTTGTGCCCGAGCTAGGCCTAGCAACAAGTTGTTTTGGAGAACTTAGATGCCAATAATTGCCTCATTTAAATTAATATAAAAATAGATGAATCCAACACGACAGTAAGATAATAAAAGATAAGTCACTACTGGCATTTGGCCTTATTACATTTAGGAAAAAACAGGTAAATCTAATCTACTTGGTCCTAGAAGGACCTTCCCCAGGATTGGTCTTTCTGACTCCATCAATCAGGTCCCCTAGTTCGCGCATGCCCAACAACAGGTATACTCTTGCTAGATGTCCTCCCTCGCTTCCTTCAGCATTCTGGCAGTCAGCGACCCTCTTTCTTATCTTTCATTCTAGCTCCATCAAACCCTGTTCCAGATATTCTGCCCTTTCATTGGAGGTGATAGCCATTTCCCTCCATTCCCTGATTAATATCTTGTCTGTCTCGTGTATCTCCTGATGTTCGGCCTCGGAGTCATGAATCCTCTTGTGCAACTTGTTATATTTTTCTTGGGTTTCTGCATCTTCGTCTATGACCCTGTTTCCCCAACCAATTCCTGGCTCAACTTTCCCAGCTAAGTTGTCCTACAACCATGCTGGGTAAAAGGGTGCATGTCCCGCATGATACCTGTCTGGCTCGATGGTGTACTTTTCCACAATAATCTTTGAGTGCCACATATGATGTGCTTGACATTTGTAAGGGATGTCATCATCCTGAATATCTGCACGGAAATGACTTATCTTTGCGACCCGCGGTATGATCTGCTTCCTTCATGCCTGCCTCATAACCCTGATGGGAACATAAGGGTATATTCCCCTTAACCCGATCGACACTAAGTGAGGAGCGTCCCTTGACCTGATGATGAACTCGTCATTAGGGAACCATTCAAACATCCACTGAACTTGATCCTCACTCAAATTGTCGAAGAACTCCGCCCGTTCCTTAGCACTCTCTGGTCGAGAAAACTTGTCCAGAATATAAGTCATCTGTTTAGGGTGATGGAAGGCAATATGGTCATTCCACGCCCTTCGTGGAAACTCCTGGTGATGTTGACTCTTTTGGAGATTCTCCATTAACCACAGCTGCAACAACAAATTGCAGCCCTCGAAATGTTTGGACCCTTTCTGGCAATAAAGCCCAGTAGATATCAGCTATAATCATAGGGACTATGGTGTATGTCTGTCCCTCGATTCCTTCCATTAGAGTCTTGGTGACCATAGCCAATCTAGTTTGAATTCTTTCCCTTTCCGTTGGGAACACTATCATACCCAAGAAGCAAATAATGAACATGAAAACTCTGCGGTGAATGTCCCAAGGAAGTGATGGAAGAATCATCATGGAAAATACAGTAGGACTTGCTATGACTATATCTCTCATACAAGTAATCAAATGGTATATAAGATTTCTTTAATCACTCTAAATCGGCGTTCTTTTTCAGACCCATCATTTTTAGAAATCCCCTACCAATGGGATTTTTTGGTACCAATAACCCAGGGTTGTCCCAGGGTAGCCCAACAAATCCCCCGATTTCTTCTAGGAGCGGGGTCATTTCTATATCCCCGAAGCGAAACACTGATTTTCACGATCCCAGAACATGGTTGCAACTTCTATAAACATGTTATTTGGCTGGATGTCTAACAGAGAAGGCAAATTTCCCAGGTTCTTCTTCACATGTTTCTTGTCACTTGAGGAAAGATCTTCCCACCAATCTAGTAGCAGTGGTGGTATATTTTGGACCATGTCGAACCTGCGGACCTCGTGCCTCATTTTATGCAAGAAAATAAGGTTAGGACCTTTCCCCCTCCAGATTCGACTATTGATATATCCATGATTAGCATATTGGAATTTAGTTCTCCAAAATTAATGAACAAAACATTGTTGCGTCCGTTGGGATTATGGAAACCTCGGTGGACTTTTGGATAAGGTTTGTCTTAAAGGGTTATTATGTGGACAACATACTAACCCGGTTAGGTTTGACCATGATGCATGTACATTTATAATCAGAGTAAGGTTGCTATGTGGGTCTAGACTGCTACCCTCAAGCGGACAGCTTGAGGGGTAAAGGCACAGAACCGTCGATTGCACCAATGATCGACTAGTTTTAGCGCAGATAAGCCTTTCCGAATTTAAAGGGAGATATATAGGAAGAGCGCAGCCACTCATCAAGCATTGTTAAAGGATTGAGTACGCATGAGTGGAATATGATGTTGAGCATGATTTATGCAGCAGTAAATAGCATGTTGTCACGTATTTGCACGTTAGAAAAATAATAAAATGTGGTATTTAATAATTGAAAGGCGTTTAAGAAAGGAAAACAAAGAAATAAGTCAGTTTCTGCAATAAAGGAAATCATAAATGCTCAAAACGGGCAATTAAATTCACATAAGGGGAAGGGAAAGGGTGCGCACATATTAACAAAAAGAAGCATGCTTAAGACTAATTTACAAAAAGCAAATTTATTATGGTAAGATCCTAAAATCCCCAGCAGAGTCACCATGTTGTCGCGCACCCTTTTTTCTTTCGTCTCGTGGCGGAAGTCAGGGTTTCGACATTCATTTGGGACCACTCGTTTCCTTTTGGGAAAGGGGTACAAGAAGTTGAAAAGTCGCCACCTAACGGATTAAAGTGCGTTAGGGAACCTATTGCAAGTAACCCATAAAAACGGTTTGTGTTACCAGAGATTGTGTAAGGGTTTGAATTGCCTTGAGGGGAAGGTGTTAGCCACCCCTCGAGGTCTACAACGGTGGGTCCCGACCAAACTTACTTGGTGAATTAGTCATTTAACATATATGCAGTCTAAGCACACATATGTAAATAAGATAAAGGAAATTTAATAGGTAAGTTGTGTAAGCACACATATGTATAAAGATAGGGAGTCCTAAGTTATTAGCCTATAGGATCACATATGTACAATGCCCGATAATCCTTCCTCAACTAGAGGGGTTACACGTAGCATTAGCGCACATGCCATCATATCCTTTTACTACCCGATTACCCTCTCCTTAGCGATTGTATAAGAGATTAATTTTGCCTACTGATTTTTAGAACCGGTTGAATCTGAGAAGTCACAAATAAACAAAGCATAGTTTTACAATCTTTATAAGGCCTTAATTACCTATAGTCTTTCTTAGGCGTGGTTCAGGAATACCCTATAACATGCTGTCTAAAAATGCAAACAGAATTCTGGAAATTAACTAAAAGAAATCAAACAGTTTGAGTTTTAATACGTCCTATAAGTTTATGCTTGTCTAGGTGCTGATTATCACGAAACCGATTTCATACATATCTATTCTATAACATGGTGTCTAGGCGTTGAAATTGCTTTTAAACATTCTTATAGACAGGACGATTATTGATTTAGGCGATGTAGACATGATCTAAAGCGAATACAAACACAGTCCTAAAGTAGGATTTCTAATGAACACCAAGGATGGACATTTTTATTAAGCAAAATTATAGCGGTAACTTAATAACAGGATTTCTAGGTGATCATGATTATGCAGAAGCAGAATTCCGTAACAAATGAGGTAATGAACCTATAACATGTTGCCTAGTATGCCAAGTGGACTTAAAAGCATGGTTTCTGATGCAAATAAACATGGTTAAACCTAAAAGCATGACTTCTAATGTAAGTAAACATAGTATAGACCTAAAGGCAGGATTTCTACACGTTTTCCCCACAAAAAATCATATAAGAATTCCTCCCCTTTTACTAAATTCCCCAATATCTATTTACAAATGTTATTATTACAAATTATAAATGAATGAATTACATAATAAATATAAGCTATGCTATAGGGAACCTGAGATGGGCCCAAAGTGAACCTGGAAATACCAGGCCTTCAAAACAGTCCAGGGTGCCAAAGTCTCATAGCCAATAGGGTGTCCTGGTGTGTCAAAGTTACCTAAGGACCTCAGGGATCCCGGGCAATGCTCACACCAAGATCCTTTGAGTAGGGAAGTGATTATGTGCAGTGTGGAAAGGCCAGCCCCAGTGTGCCAGAGTTCGGAGGAATCTCATGGATTCCTAGGCAGTACACACACTAGAGGGGCAGAACTAAGTAATCTAAGATTAGAAGTGAGAGTGCTTGACATAGTTTGGAAGAACTTAGTAAAAAATAGTATAGAGGTAAAATTTTCAGGAGTGAAAAGGTTTTCAGGAATAGGAACAGTTTTTGAAAAATGTTAAGAGTAAAACAATTTTGGAAACAATTATGAGAAGAAGAAAGATTCTACAAGCAACCACACAGTCATAACACTCAGAGTGCCCAGATTGAAAACCATTTATTACTTGTTTCTAAGTGAAGGCAAACAAGTTTACAATCAGGGATCAGGGATTGGGAACACAGAGGCTTAAGTCAGAAACACATGAACAGGGTAAAAGGGAAGCACATTGACTAGCCAATACACAGAACAAATAGGAACTGAATGGCAACCAGACCATAAAAACTATTGCTTCGAAGTATTAGCAAGGGGATCATGCTTGAAATTAAATTGGTAATGGATAATAAACATAGAGACAGAATATGAGAATGTTCATGTTGAAGACAAAGGTCTACTACATAGAGCCAATCATGCCAATTAGGATTAATCAAATACATTAGGAGTCTATGATATTGACATGAGCATACTAGTCAAGGGAAGTAAACAAGAACTCAAGTAAACATGTTGGCCAAGTATCACACAAGACAAATGAGACCTAGACATGCTGACTAAACATTTGAGCAAGACAGGGTAAGACTCCAGCATATTGAGCAAAGCAGTAAACATGAAGACAATTAAATACATAGCCAATTAAACTAGTGCGGAAATAGGCATGGATTTAACAATTATGGAGCACATAGGGTTGAATTTCAGAATTGAAATAAGAACATACCAGTTAAGGAAGAAAGATAAAGAAAGTAAAGCAGGCAGAGTTCCACAGCCTAGCCTTGGCTTTCAGCCAGCTAGACAAGCAGTTAGCACAAGTAGCAGAAAGAGAGAGAAGAGAGATAATTTTGTGTGAGTGTCTGTTCGTGAACTAATGTTCGTGTCTGAGAAGCAAAACAAGAGTGTATTTATAACACTTAGGGAGTAGGACCAATAAAGTAAAGGAATCAAAAGTCAGTCAATTAAGGACAATCATAGAATTACAGAATCAAATCACATAAAGGGGGTTCGAAATAGACCCCTTAATTAGGGGGTAATCGATCAACGGTAACAACAGGGGTTTAATTAAGGCAAGGAGTCCAAATCATACCAAATAAGGGAGCAGTAAAAATCCCAAAATTATACGAGCAATTAGTTAAGGCAGAGATGACCAATTAAAGTCATAAACAAGGAAATAAATACAATCTATGCACACGAATCTTAACAGTAATCAGCAAAACCTTCAAAAGAATACTGATTTCCGGGAAAAAATTACTCAAATTCCATAAATAGAAATTAAACTAAGTAAGACCTGACAGAAATATAGAACTTAGCCGGAAAATCAAGTTCGAACGCTAACAGAGATTAAATACGGAAAAACGACAAAAATATCGGATTTAGCAAGGAAGAAGATTTAAGTCCAAAATAGAGTAAACTAATACGACTGGTATCACAGAAATACCCAAAGTATCGAAGCAAAGATTGAAGACTATATCACATAGAATCAACTAGGGTTTGAATATTCTTGCAAAAATCAGTCACGATAATGAAAGAATAATTAATTAAGCACTTAGAAGTCAGAAGAGTCTTTGAAAATAGTTTAGGACGAACCCTAGTTTAGGAAGAGTGATTAAAATCAAAACAATCAATTAAAACAAGGGGTTTTTTGAACGAAAATACTTAATAACATTTGAATCACCTCAAATCTATAAATATCTGAGAAGAATCAATAGTATCGAACTAGGATTTTCAGAAAAATAGCAGAGGTGAAGAGAATAGGTCAAGAACACATAGATCTGTAATAAAAACAAGAAGAAATTCTTACTTACAAACAACAAATGGCCTGAGACAAGCAAGTTTTGAACCAGAACCCGTTGGGTTTCCTTGAGATCTTCTCAAGGATCCAAGAAATCGAAGAGCCATGGCGTATAGAAGACCAGGGCTGGTCGGAGAAGACATAGAAGCACCATAGGAAGGAGGTTTACGCCGGTGACGACGTTTAGGGTTAGGGCTAGGTTGAGAGACGAAGGAGATAATGACGGCGGGGGAGGGAAAGAATGAGAAGGGTTTGGGGGTTATGTTAGGATTAATTATGGAAAGGGGTTTTTTGGACCGTTGATCTAAAAGATCAACGGCCACGATTAAATAGGTTATTGGGTCGGGGTTTACAAATTGGGGCTAAAGGGATCTGGGTTGTCTTTTAAAGGGGTTTGGGCTAAAGTTTGAGGAATTAGGTCAGGAAAATTATAAGAATCAAATAGGGCTATTTGTTAAATACTTAAACAATTTATAAAAAATATTTTATAAAATAATTAAAATATTATAAAAATACTTTTCATGCATAGAAATGTTTTCAAATAATTACTCAACATATTAAAAATACAATGAGCTACTTTCTAGTAAAATAATGTAAAAATGCATGCATGGCTATAATTATAATTGTAACCCAAAGATGTAAATGTGGCTATTTGTGCAATATTTTAAATTTAATATAAACATAAATAGCAATATTAAGCCATGAAATTGTTATAAAGTCATTTGTGATGCAATTAATAATTATTTATATAATAAAAATACTGGGATAAATTAATAAAAATTCTTAGAAAAATGCAGAAATTATGAAAAAATATCAATTGATGCCAATGCATAGTTTTGAAGGTATATATGCACTTTGAAAAAATATTATAGGAAAAAATTGGGTGTCAACAGGGACCGAGTAGATTAGGATTGATATTTACTTATTTTCTTGATTCGTTTTAGAATTCGGTTGTAATAAGGCAAATGCCACTAGTAACTCTTTATAATTTTTGTCGTTTTAGTAAGGATTTCGTCTATTTATCATATTAATGAAATGATGCAATTATCGGCATCGAGTTTTCTCCAAATCTACATGTCGCTAGGCCTACCTCGGGCACAAGGAGGTCCCCAAATTAGGACGCGAATTTGCAATTTTGCAATACGTGTTTAAATACTGCAAATATCCTTCTAATATCCCCTACTAACTTGTTTACCTTTTTGCTTTTCTTTGTTTTGATTATTCCCATCCCCTAAAGTTGGTTCGTGCATACTGGCATCATCGTCATATCATACCAGATCTAGGGGTCCTCTACCTTCTCCTCCTCCAAGTGATCCTAAGAAAAAAGGAAAATCTAAGATGGACGATATGAGTGGTATCAGGAAAGACAACGCTACGCATACAGAGAATGTTGAAACTTCAGATAGTTGGAGTACTCCGGCGTAGAATGACTTGGTTTTACGATTAGAGCAAAAGATATTGGAGTTACAAGGGGAACTTGAGCAGGTCCGTAACTTGGCAAACCACTCCCTCACCTTGAATGTCCCAGACATCAACCAGCAAAATTCCCAAAACCCAACACCTCTTCAAAACACACAAAATCAGCACCCGCAAAATCCTCTCGCACCTCATCAATATTCCACGCCTCCCCAAAATCCTAATCCTCCACCAGTACCAACACCTCCACAACACCAACACCATCCAATCCAGTATCCACAAACTACCACCTACCATACTCCTCAAAACACGCCACAACCTACCTCTGAACCCTAGAACTCAACCAATGATCACCACTACACCCAAATCCCTATAATACACCAAATAACCCCATGTATGTAGAAACTCTACCTCACACTTCACAACAAACCCCGTACACACCAGATTCCACCGAGAATGACCTACTCATCAAGAATATGGCGGAGGAACTTAAGAAGCTTACAAGTCGAGTCCAAGGCGTTGAGCGTGGTAAAAGAATCGAAGGTTTGAACTATGAGAATTTGTGTATTCAACCGGACGTAGAACTTCCAGAGGGTTACAAACCTTTTAAGTTCGAAATATTCGACGGAACAGGCGATCCGAAGGTGCATCTGAGGACGTATTGCGACAAGATCGTAAGGGCTGATATAGATGAAAGAATACGCTTGAAGTTGTTCATGAGGAGCCTCACTGGAGACGCCTTATCCTGGTACATCAGTCAAAATCCAAAGAAGTGGATTAACTGGGTAAGCATGGTGTCAGATTTCATGGATCGGTTTAGATTCAATACAGAGAATGCGCCGGATGTCTTTTATTTCCAAAATCTTAAGAAGAAGCCAACAGATACTTTCCGCGAGTATGCTACTCGGTGGAGATCAAAAACTGCGAAAGTAAGGTCAGCATTGGAAGAAGAACAAATGAACAAATTCTTTGTCCGGGCCCAAGATCCGAAATACTATGAGAGGTTAATGGTTATTGAGATCATAATTCTCCAACATCATCAAATTAGGGGAAACAATAGAAGCGGGAATCAAAAGCGAGATGGTAACGAATTTTGAGGCATTACAAGCTACGAACAAAGCCTTTCAGTCAGGAGGCATATCCGAAAAGAAGGAAGTAGGGGCTGTGATGGTAGCCCAAGGTCTGAAATCTCCTCACATACCAAACACCCCCACCCACATATCAGCCTTCACCTCCCAGATATCCAAAAACCGCCACCACTTACCATACTTACAAAGCCCAGCTAGCATATTACCACTCACCACCAGCCCACTAAAACTATCAAAAACCCAGACCAAATTTCGACCACAGACCGCCCAGACAAGACACCCCTATTTCTAAACCCATTGACCAATTGTATGAGATATTGAAAGTTGCTGGTTATGTCACTCCCATTCCCGTTGTTGCCATGAAAAATTCCTCTCAGTGGGTCAATCCAAAAAAGACATGTTCCTACCACTCGAGCATGAAGGTTCACACTATTGACGAATCTCTCACTCGAAATGAAAAGATCCAGGCGATGATTGATACCAAAGTTATACAGGCGAAGGAGACTACACCTAATGTCCGCAACAATCCCCTCCCGGATCACAGGGGCGAGGGAGTGAATGTGATAGAAACTGATGAAGAATGGGACCCGGAGGGGTCAATTAGACTCATTCGAGAAGGAGATGATCCCAAAACGCCTCCAGTCACTCTCACACCTATCGTGGTATAAATACAGTCATCGATTGTGGTTGCGGTAACTGCGCCAACTCCATTCGAAGTTGAAGTAATAACACCTTCAGCCACGCTTGATCCATTTGAAGTAGAAGTGACTGTTCCATTCACTGTAACAGTAGCACCCTCACCATCCTATCGTGGTATAGATACAGTCACCGATTGAGGTTAAGGTAACCGCGCCAACTTCATTCGAGGTTGAAGTAACAACACCTTCAGCCACGCTTGCTCCATTTGAAGTAGAAGTGACCGCGCCATTCACTGTAACGCTAGCACCCACACCATCCTTTAATTCCAATGATGTAAAATGGAAAATGGAAGAAACTGGTGCAACGCAGGGGATGACCAGAACTGGTAAGGTTTACACGCGTAAGCATTTGGGGGGAACCAGTAAAGAAGACGCTTCCAAACAGCCTATCATTGAAACTGGCCCGGATGATCTTTGGAGAAAGGTGCAAGTGAGAGAGTATTATGTGGTTGACCATCTGAAGAAAACCCCTGCTCAGATATCCATTCTATCACTACTACAAAATTCTGAAGCACATAGGAACGCATTGATAAAGGTATTGAACGAGGCTTATGTACCCAACAACATTATCAGTGGGGAGATGGCTAACATGGTAGGAAAAGTATTGGAAGATCACTTTCCATGAAGATGATATGCCGCCAGAAAGGTTAAGTCACAACATGGCGCTACATATCACAGTGCAGTGCGAAGACAAATTTATTGCTAGGGTACTGATAGATGGAGGTTCAAGTCTCAATATTTGTCCATTAACCACTTTGAAGAGATTGGGTAAAGGTTTGCATGAGATATGAGTAGGGACTATGAACGTAAAAGTGTTCGATGGGTCCCAAAGGGCCACGATCGGAGAAACCAATCTTTGCTTACAAATGAGCCTGACTTGGTTCGATGTGGAATTACAAGTACTCGACATATCCGCCTCATAAAATTAACTATCAGGAAGACCTTGGATACACGCCACTGGGGTTGTAACATCTACTCTGCATCAGGCTGTGAAGTTCTAATGGAACCATCAGGAGGTGATCATTCATGGAGACGGGAGTAACCCCATTTACACAAATCAGACTGTTCCGGTCATGGAGAATAGAAGAAAGTTGGGTGGAGAGACTTACCATCGCATTGAGCGTGTTAATGCAATTGAGAAGGAAAAAGGGTGGAGTAGAAAAATAGAGAGCATATTGGCATGGGCAGGATATGAACCTGGTAAAGGCTCGGAAAGAATCTCCAGGGTATTGCCAAACAAATACAGTTAAAGCATCACGATACAACCTTTGGACTGGGAAATCAGTACACTTGGCATGAGTATCAAAACTGGTATCCACCATGGCGCGGTCCTTATTACCCTCTCGAGCAATCGATACCGCATTTGATCCAATCCTTCCATCAGGCTGATATGATGTGGAGACCTGAAGAAGATGAAGTGTTGGTTGGTTTGAGGAATCTATTCTTAGAAGATGAAGACATGGACTGTAGTGTGATAGTTGTGGAGGAGGAGAAGGAAGGCCTCGTCATCCAGATAATGGAGAAGGGAGCTATTCTCAGGAACTGGACAGCCATACCATCAAGGGCCTGCCGAGTCCTGGGGTAGCCTGGTTGCTAGTGTCATTTATTTTGAAAACAATCCTTTTGAGCATTTTTAATTTTTTTTAATTTTGTTTTGGAATCCTCTGTTTGGATCATTAAAATCGCTTTTTGTTTGACTTTTTGATGTTTATCAATGTTTTGTTATTTTATTATTTATTACTATTCTCTATATTTTTCTCTCCATAATATTACTATTTCTTATCTTGATGAACTAACGATTGTGACATGTAATGAGACAACACAACATAAGGATACTGACTCGAAAGAGATAGAAGAAGAAGATGTAATATGTGAGGAAATTGTCAGAGAAGTTGAGAATTTTGAGAATAAACCTAAGTCCAACCTGGACGAGACTGAGATAGTAAACTTGGGAGACTCCGAAGTAGTCAAAGAAACTCGCATAAGCATTCACCTGTCACCATCAGAAAAAGAAGAGTACACTCGTTTCCTGAAAGAATATGAAGATATTTTCTCATGGTCTTATGATGATATGACTGGGTTGAGCACATCCATAGTGGCTCATAAGCTACCCACCAATCTGATGTGTCTGCCGGTAAAGCAAAAGCTCAGAAAGTTCAAGTCAGATATGAGTCTGAAAAACAAAGAAGAAGTCACCAAGCAAATCAAAGCTAAGGTTCTTAGAGTGGTTGAATATATGACTTGTTTGGCTAACATTGTGCCGGTTTCGAAGAAGGATGGGAAAGTTAGGGTGCGTGTCGACTATCGGGACCTAAACATAGCAAGTCTCAAAAATGATTTTCCACTTCCCAACATACACATATTGATCGACAACTCTACCAAGCACGAACTCCAATCCTTTGTGGATTGTTTTGCGATATCATCAGATCTGGATGGATGAAGAAGATGCCGAAAAAACAACCTTCATCACACCATAGGGAGTATACTGCTACAAAATGATGTCCTTTGGTCTGAAGAATGCTGGGGCCACTTATATGAGGGCTATAAAAACTATTTTCCATGACATGATACACAAGGACATAGAAGTATAGGTGGACGGCATCATTATCAAATCTAAGAAGGGCACGTATCGCATAGAAAATTTGAGGAAATTCTTTGATCGGCTTCGGAGGTACAATTTGAAACTGAACCGCAAATTGTGCCTTTGGAGTCCCTACCGGAAAGCTATTAGGATTCATCATCAGCCACCGAGGAATTGAGCTAGATCCATCAAAGGTCAAGGCTATCTAGGATTTGCTGCCACCAAAGAACAAGAAAGATGTGATGAGTTTCTTGGGACGTCTCAATTATATCAGCCGCTTCATAGCACAATCAACTGTAATAAGTGATCCGATTTTCAAAATGTTGAAGAAGGGTGGCACACTACAAGTTGGACTGAGGACTTCCAGAAAGCTTTTGACAAAATCAAAGAATACTTGTCCACACTGCTAGTCCTAGTCCCACCAGAGCCTGGTAGACCACTGCTACTCTACCTCTCTGTATTAGATGGGGCTTTCGGTTGTGTCTTGGGACAACGTGACGAGACGGGAAGGAAAGTACAGGCCATATATTATCTGAGTAAGAAGTTCACACCCTATGAAGCACGGTATTCTCTGCTGGAACGCACTTGCTGTGCCCTGACATGGATAGCCCGGAAACTGAGGCACTACTTCTATGCATATACCACATATCTCATATCAAGGATGGATCCTTTGAAGTAGATCTTCCAGAAGTCCATGCCTACAGAGAAGCAAGCAAAATGGTAGATATTGTTGAGTGAATTCGAAATCGTGTATGTGACTTAGAAAGCGGTTAAGGGACAAGAATTAGCGGATCATCTTGCGGAAAATCCTATAGGAGAAGAATATGAACCACTAAAAACGTATTTTCCTGATGAAGAAGTGTCATTCATAGGAGAAGATATTGTCGAAGCCTACGACGGGTGGGGAATGTTCTTCGACGGGGCTGAAAATTTCAAAGGAGTGGGTATTGGAGCCGTCTTGGTGTTATAAACCGATCAGGATTACCCGGTATCTGCAAAACTCAGATTTTCGGGCACCAATAATATGGGAAATATGAGGCTTGCATATTGGGGCTCAATTTGGCCGTTGACATAAATATCCAGGAATTGCTGGTAATTGGTGATTCAGATTTGCTGGTACATCAGGTGCAATGAGAATGGGCTACAAAGAATACCAAGATATTACCATATCTATATCATGTATAAGATATGATGAGGATGTTCACAAAGATAGAGTTCAGACATGTCCCGAGAATCCAGAATGAGTTCGCAGACGCACTGGCCACTTTTTCCTCCATGATACAGCATCCGAACAAGAATTCCAACGACCCCATTCTGGTAAGGATCCATAATCATCCATCTTACTATGCTCATGTTCAAGAAGAAACATATGGTTTCACAATATCAAGGAGTACTTGGCAAAAGGAGAGTACCCGGAGCATGCAAATCATACTCAGAAATGCACGCTCAGGAGATTGTACAACCATTTCTTACAGAGTGGAGGAATTCTGTATAGAAGGACTCCAGACCTAGGGCTATTATGGTGTGTTGGTGCCAAGGAAGCTTCCAAACTGCTTGAAGAGATACACGCTGGAACTTGTGGACCACACATGAATGGTTTCGTTTTAGCCAAGAAGATACTTAGAGCAGGATATTTTTGGATGACTATGGATAAAGATTGCATCAGGTATGTCCAGAAATGTCATCAATGCCAAATACACACAAATATGATATGGGTATCTCCAAATGAACTCAATGCAATAAGTGCACCTTGGCCTTTTGCCACTTGGGGAATGGATGTCAATGGACCAATCGAGCCCACCGCTTCAAACGGGCACATGTTTATTCTAGTGGCCATACATTACTTCACAAAATCGGTTAAAGCTTCATCTTACAAAGTTGTAACCAAGATAGTCATCGCAAATTTTGTCCGAGATCATGTTGTTTACCGATTCGGGGTTCCAGACTCCATCATCATCGACAATGCCTCCAATATCAACAGTGACCTAATAAAAGCTATGTGCGAGACCTTCAAAATCAAGCACAAGAATTCCACAGCATACCGACCCCAAATGAATGGAGCCGTGGAAGCCGCCAACAAGAACATCAAATAGATATTGAGGAAGATGGTAGAAAATCACAAGCAATGGCACGAGAAGTTACCATTTGCTTTATTGGGATCTCGTACAACAGTCCTCACATCAACCGGGGCAACTCCTTATTTGCTGGTCTACGGTACTAAAGTTGTCATTCTCGCCGAGGTAGAAATTTCTTCCTTGAGAATTATACAAGAAGCTGAACTCAGTGATGCAGAGTGGATAAGGAGACTCTATGAACAATTAGCTCTCATTGGTGGAAAAGAATGAATGCAGTATGTCATGGTCAACTTTATCAGAACAGAATGTCCAGAGCTTTCAATAAGAGGGTCAAACCTAGACAGTTCGCACCGGGACAGATAGTGTTGAAACGAATATTCCTACATCTGGATGAAGCCAAAGGAAAATATTCACCCAACTAGCAAGGACCTTACATAGTTCACAGTGTACTAACAGGAGGAGCACTCATACTCGCAGAAATGGACGGAGAGATTTGGCCAAAGTATATCAATTCAGACGCATTCAAAAGATATTATGTTTAAATTGTTTACATTTTTTCAATCTGATGTAATTGAACTACGCTTGACCTGATTCCCGATTAAGAGGGGATACATAGGCAGCCCTGTGGGTTCAGTCATAGTTCAATACAATTTTCATTTTCCCCACAATCAGAAACTGGGGCAGAATTTTGACAAGGACCCTCAAAATTCCGGAGCAAGTCCAGCTGACGTCCTCGTACGCAGAACAGTCAAAAAATCATCTAATAACTGGGGTGGAACTTTGAGGAGGACCCTTAAAATTCTATTGCAAGGAATTTGCAATGTCTCTAAAAGTGTCGCAGTTATTGGCTCATCTAATTTATTTGATATTGCATATTACTGTGTTTTAAATAACTATGCACGCTTATTTTTTGAAAACTTTATTTTATGAAATAGCCAGTTTCTAACCATGGTAACTCGAGCAGCATTTCAATGCGGAGCAAAGCAAGGCAGGCAGGCGGAGGCACGAACCAACCTTCCCCGTAAAACTCACGACTTTCCTTTGGATGCAGGTACAAGAAATAGACGCAAATACGTGTACGCCTCAGAATAACCATCTGCATAACGACAAAGCTTCCAAGCACAAACATATCCCTAGCTAAGAAATACTCTGCTCCTACTTATTATCTGTTCATTGCATGAGACTAAGCATTGTCTCCATCTTGCATGAGGCTAAGCCTTGCCTCCTTAATTACATAAGGCTAAGCTCTGCCTTCCCCTTGCATGAGACTAAGCATTGTCTCCATCTTGCATGAGGCCAAGCCCTGCCTCCCTAATTGCATAAGGCTAAGCTCTGCCTTCCCCTTGCATGAGACTAAGCATTGTCTCCATCTTGCATGAGGCCAAGCCCTGCCTCCCTAATTGCATAAGGCTAAGCTCTGCCTTCCCCTTGCATGAGACTAAGCATTGTCTCCATCTTGCATGAGGCCAAGCCCTGCCTCCCTAATTGCATAAGGCTAAGCTCTGCCTTCCCCTTGCATGAGACTAAGCATTGTCTCCATCTTGCATGAGGCTAAGCATTGTCTCCTCAATTGCATAAGGCTAAGCTCTGCCTTTCCCTTGCATGAGACTAAGCACTGTCTCTATCTTGCGTGAGGCTAAGTCCTGTCTCATTAATTGCATAAGGATAAGCTCTGCCTTCCCCTTGCATGATACTAAGCATTGTCTCCATTCTTTGCATGAGGCTAAACTCTGCCTCCTTAATTTCATAAGGCTAAGCTCTTCCTTCCCCTTGCATGAGACTAAGCATTGTCTCCACTCTTTGCATGAGGCTAAGCCCCACCTCCTTAATTGCATAAGGCTAAGCACTGCCTTCCATTGCATGAGACTAAGCATTGTCTCCATATTGAACGAGGCTAAGCTCTGCCTCCTTATTTGCATAAGGCTAAGCACTGACTTCCCCGCACGAGACTAAGAATTGCCTCCACTCTTGCATGAGACTAAGCATTGTCTCTCCTTGCATAACCACAAATGTTGCACTATTCAGAAACCTTGAACTATTCTCTACCTCGGGGCTAAGCTCTGTCCCGATCTTACACAAAGTTCTGTCTTATCTCATTTCATGCATCATGTCTTTGCATCTCATGGGCTAAAATATAGCCAACATTTTCGAAGGCGACATAGTTCGAAGGCATCATCCTCATATCCGAGAGACACCATGCCATGGCCTAAGGATCTCTCAATATTGCATATCATTATACAAAGGCGTCATAATTTAGAGGAACCATCCTTATAGCCCGAGATCATTCCTTGGCCTGCGAATCCCCTATCTCATGATTCATGACCCGGGACATCATGGTCTAAGGACACCATCCTCATCGTCCAAAGACAACTTCCATGGTCTAAGGGAATTTGCATCATGTTTAATTTCTCATAGTAATCAATATGTATATTGTGCATACATAGTGTTTTAAGTTTGCAGGTGAGCTAGGAAGTAACCGTTCTCCTAACAAGAGAAATCTTTGCTCCGATTTTCGTTCAACATTCATAGCCGCAATTATTTCAAACGTAACCAACCCAAAGACGTTGGTGTTCAAGGACAGAAACAAAAAAAGGTACATCTTATGTTTCCCACAAGACTTGAGGAAATTTTTTATCTATATACGAGAACTACTAAATCCTCCAGCAATCTACAAGTACGGGATAGTGATGGTCCCAACACTATATGCCAACCACTGGATGAACTAAGGCAGCAGGTTCTGGGAGGGGGCATCGTCTCTGACCAACCCAACACAGGCAAAACTTGAGATACCCCAAACTCTAAATAGATCAACGACAGTAATCATATGGAACTCTAGAGGTGCAGGGAGTGATGAGTTTAAAAGAATCTTTAGGTCCATGCTAGACTACGACAAACCTTTTCTGGTAGACCTACTAGAAACAAAGCTTGCAGACCACCAAGCAATCGTTGATGATTTTGGCTTCACTAAAATTACTCAAGTCGCGGCACAAGGCAACTCTGGTGGCATGGTCATGATGTGGAATGAAGCAGAGGTGACAGTGGACCAAGTAGCAACTATTATACAGGAAATTCACGCAATGGTTAAGGTAAAAGACTCTCCCCATCATTTCCTTTTAATATTTATATATGCTAGTTATTTAATGAAAGAAAAAAATATCCTATGCAATAACCTAGAAACAGTCGCAAATTCCTTTAAAGGACCTTGGCTAGTCACTAGTGACTTTAATGAAGTAACTAGGGCAAATGAAAATTTTGGAGGTCTCCCCATAAATAAAAGTAGAGTTTCAAAATTCATAAATTGCTTATATTATTGCGGACTTTTGGACCTAAGGTTTAAGGACACAAATTACATTTGGATAAGACGAAAAAAATCAAGAACCATAATAATGGAAAGATTGGACACATACCTGGCCAATTCGAATTGCATTAACCTATTCCCATAAGCTCATGTGACACACCTAACTAGGGTATACTTGGATCATTGCCCTATCAAGTTAGATTTGAAGAAAAATGTGTATTGTAGTAATAAAGTCTTTAGAATTGAATCCATGTGGCTATCCCACGTTTAAGCAACTAGTAAACGAAACTTGGACCAATCAAGACAACATCCCAATGGCTATTGAAAACTTCACTGATAGGATAAAAGAATGAAACATTAATACCTTTGGAAATATATTTCACAAAAAAATGTTATCCTATCAAGACTAAACGGGAACCAAAATTCACCCAAATATACCACTAACCAATTTCTTTTGGATCTTGAAGCCAATCTACTAGAGGATTTTAATGCACCACTGAAACTAGAAGAAGAATTTTGGAAACTTAAATCAAGAGTCCCATGGATAAATGAGGGAGATGCTAACACAAAGTTCTTTCATATCACTACCATGCAACATTGACGAAAGAATAGAATCCTTAGTCTTAGAGGCGAAGGAAGGAACTGTTACTATTACCAAAAAGAAATTATTCCCATGATCACCGACTTTTTTGGAAAATTATTTACCACTAGCCAAGACATTTCTCACTTAAAATATACCCATATGTCCCATTACGCTACTCTACAAAGTAATGACCAACTTGAACTAAGTTTAGAACCTTCTACATTTGAAATTAAGAAGGCTCTCTACTCTTTCAAACCATATAAAGCTCCGGGGCCGGATGGTCTCCATCCTTTCTCCTACTAAAAATTTTGGAATGATATTAAGAACAATTTGATAGAATTTTGTAAAAAACGTTTAACAGTAAAAAAAAAAGATAGAAGAAATGAACAAAACCTACTTTTTCTTAATTTCAAAGTGTCAAAATGCATAAACTATAGAAAAATTTAGACCTATTAGTTTTTGCAACATTGTTTACAACACTGTTACAAAAATTATAGTTAATAGAATCAAACTCATCCATCCAAAAATCATTCACCCCGCCCAAACAAGCCTCGTCAAGGAGAGACGTACCTCAGACAATGCCATCATCGTCAATGAGGTAATGAATTACTTTAGAAGGACTAGAGGGAAAAAAGGGAAAATGATGATCAAAATAGATCTTGAAAAAGATTTCGACAAAATAGAGTGGTCCTTTGTTAGATTCTCATTGACCTCCTTAAAATTCCCTCAAAAGCTCATAAACCTAATCATGTCCTGTATTACTACCACGTCAATCTCTATCCTGATAAACTGCTCTAGCACGGAATTTTTAGACCCACAGGGGGAATTAGAGAGGGATACCTCCCTATCACCTTACCTATTTATCATTTGCAGGGAAATTGCATCCACGCTCATCTATCACGAAATAGACTGTTGTAGATGAGATCTTATAAAATCTCAAACAAAGTGCCACACTTATTACTCCTTTTCTTCGTTGATGACTTAATTCTACTAGCAGAGGCCAATCAAAAAAGACGCAACTCAATAATAGATAAACTAAAAAAAATTTGCAACTATTCTGGCCAAACTATCAAAAAAGGACTTCCCAATTATGAACTCAAATCCCTCAAAAAAGGACTTCCAATATACCATTGATCGTCTCAATAGTATACTAAGGGGTTATAAAATAAATAACATGAACATAGAAGGTAGAACTATCTTAATCAAGACCACACTAGCCGTTATACCAAATCACGTTATGCAAATCTTTAGCCTCCCTAAAGCTACCTTAAAAATCATTGACACGATTCAAAGGAACTTCCTGTGGGGGGAGAACTTCGAAAAAGAGAAAGTGTCATCTAATAAAATGGGATACTGTTACAAGGTCTAAAATGGAAGGAGAACTGGGATTATACAAATCAAAATGGAAAAACCAATCCTTTAATATAGCCCTGACATGGAGGAACATAAAGGAGAAAGATTCAGTTTGGGCTTGGGTCCTTCAAAGAAAGTATAATAACAATACACACACTAATAATGGAGTACCCTTAATAAAATGGGCTCTCAGATTTGGAAAATATAGTAAATGAAGGTGAAGTTTGTGAAAGAGGTATTCATTGGGATGCGGATAACGGGGAGTCTATTAATGTATGGCAAGATGCCTGGATAAATAGCTTAGACCTCTAATGAACTCTAATCCATGGCCTCTTAACTAATAATGAACAACACCTTCTCTTGACAAACATTCTCGCTAGTGGCTCTATTAATTTAAACAATCTCTCCTTCGAGCTATCTAATAACAAATGTAACAAAAATTTTAGTACCTACATAAAACAAATTCAACCAGCTATAGACATGTACATTTGGGGTAAAGGATCAAATAGTGATTTTTCTACAAAGGCTGCCTATAATATCATCGCAAATCATATTGATGCAGATGAAAATCCAGTGGACTATACTTGGCTGTGGAAGCTTAATACGCTTAATAAAATAAAAAAATTCCTCTGTAACAGAACTCCAACAACAAAAATGCTCTTTAACAGACAAATCATAGCATCTAGTCTATGTAGCATCTACAGGTCTAAAGAAGAGAATCTGGAGCATATGTTCTTTAATTGTCTCTATTCAAAGTCAATTTGGGATCAGCTGAATAATACTTACAACTACCCAAACCAGCCTCACAATGACCACACTATGCCCCAAAGTGCAATTCAACAGATACATAGATAGGGCTGACGTCTTTCCTTTCATCCTATGGCACATCTAGCTACACAGACAGAATATCCAACAATAAAAAAAATCCTCTCCTATTAGGACACATTGTCAACAGCACAATGGAATAGAAAATTCTAACATATTCTAAAAAGATGTCATTCCCAAAGATGACTATCTACATAAAGTGGAAGCCACCAGACATAGGGTTATTCAAGCTAAACATAGATGGCTCATGCATCGGCAATCCAAGAAAAAGGGGTATTTGTCACGACCCGAAATTTCCACTTTCAGAACCGTGATGGCGCCTAACATTTCACTTGCTAGGCAAGCAAACGTTAGAGAATTATTAAGCCAATCATTATTCAATTCAGTAAATAACACCAAATAAGCTAAAATGAAATAAAACGAGTGCGGAATAATATAAATGCTTTAATATTTATTACAACCCGAATTTGGAGTCATAATTCACGAACTTCTAGGATATAATACAAGTAAGGGTCTGAAAGAAATACAACTGTTTGAACGAAAGAAACAGTAAAAACGGGAAAAGATAGATGGGGACTTCAAGGTCTGGGAATGCCAACAGATCTACCTTGAGTCTCCAAAGAACCAGTCTGGGTTGTTACGCCTCTCGATCAGCTGGGACTAATGCCAAAATATGCACAAGAAGTGCAGAGTATAGTATGAGTACAATCAACCCCATGTACTCTGTAAGTGCCGAGCCTAACCTCGACGAAGTAGTGACGAGGCCAAGGCGGGTCACTCACACTACAGCATGTATGCAATAAATATAATAAAGACAGGAAAGAAAATATAATGGAATAAAGCAGTAAATTGCAAGTAATAGCTACAACTCCAGGAAATAAGCCAGTAACATTGAGAATTTACCAATCCTTAAGTGCGGAACAAAATACCGTAAAACTAACACAGCTTAGGGAAAAATAAACACATAGGTTGTTGCGGTGCACAACCCAATCCCACTGCACGTCACATAATCCTCCCTTATCTCCTCATAACAACATAAACAATAATGAATATATAGATATAGATATAAAAGGGTTGCGGAGCGCAACCCAATCCCACCATATCACAATATAATAATCATAGTTCACCCTTATTCCACCAAAATGATCCACCCTTATTACACCTTTTGCGGTGTGCAACCCGTTTCCACCATACAATATAGATTCACTCTTATTCCACCTCAACATTCCACCCTTATTTTACATGTTGCGGCGTGCAACCCGATCCCACCATATCAATATCAAGTACTCAATATGCACAGTAAAATCCACAATTCAAATCAAAGAAAATCCCTTACAATTCCTAAACACCAAACTAAAACAAATAGGAAATCTTGTAGAACGTGATAATCCAAATAAGCAATACTATACGACGAGACCAATCTAGAATTTACAACTAGAAGGTACAAATAAACCAACATGAGCAAATAGTAGGAGATTATGAAACTATGGAAAGAACTATCATGAACAGGAGGAAACAATGACTATAAGTAGCAATAAGGCATGGAAACACATTTAGAGTATATAACAACTAAGACAGGGAAAGAGATAATATAAGAAAGAATGGGGAAACAGGGAAAAACAAATAATTCGGCGGCGCATAAGCACTCGTCACCTCACATGTACGCCACTCACATGAAATTGACATAGCAAATAGTCTGAGGGTTCCTAATTCCCTCAAGTCAAGGTTAGACACAACACTTACATCGCTTTGAAGACCACTCACTGCTCAATCACTACTTTGCCTCTCAAACAAGCTTCTGGACCAATAGAATCTAGCAATTACCAACCAAACTATTCAAATTAAGCCTTAGGAACTACCCAAAATTGAAAAGAACTCAATTTAGGCCATTTTTAAAAAAAAGTTAACAAAAGTCAACCCCCGGGACCGCTTGGTCCAATATTGATGTTCGGACCAAAAACCGATTACCCATTCACCCCCGAGCCCGGTTATGTAATTTGTTTTGGAATCTGACCTCAATTTGAGGTCTAAATCCCCAATTTACCAAATCGTTAATTTCCACCCAAAACCCCCAATTCCACAATGAAAACACTACATTATAGGTTAAAAACTTGTGAAATGTAATGGAAGATAGAAAGGAACTAGGTTAGAATCACTTACCAATGATTTGGGGAAGAAAGAGTCTTGGAAAAATCGCCTATAGGGTTCTAGGTTTTGAAAATTTGAAGAATGAACCAATATTCTCGTCTAACTCATATTTGATCAGTTGCAGATGTCGCATTTGCGACCTGGGGTACGCAAATGCGAGCTCTGCAAATGCGAAGAATCCATCCCAAATGCAAAGATCATCACCCTGCTTTCTTCGCAAATGCGAACTCTGATCCATTCGCAAATGCATCATATTGATCGCATTTGCGATCACTGCCAACACAGCTCCCAATTCTCAAATGCGAAATTTTGTTCGCAAATGTGAATTTTGGCCTCCCCAGCTACTCTTCGCAAATGCGATGAGTAGATCGCAAATGCAAACCCAGCAGTGGCCGCAAATGCGATGATTGACCTCGCATTGCGAGATCTAAGGCCTGCAATAAAAATTGAAGCACACCAGAAATGTTCTAAGTCTAATTCACTCTGTAGCCTATCCGAAACTCGCTCAATCCCTCGAGGCTCTAGACAAACTATGCACACAAGTCTAAAAACATCATACGAACTTGCTCGCATGATCAAATCGCCAAAATAACACCTAAAACTACCAATTGAACACCAAATCAAATGAAATTTTCAAGAAAACTTTGAAACTTCTATTTTCGCAACTGGACGTCCGAATCATGTCAAACCAACTTTGTTTCTCACCAAATGAGACAGACAAGTCATAAATATAGTATTGAACCTATACCGGGCTCTAGAACCAAAATATGGACCCGACATCCAAAAGTCAAACATTGGTGAACTATTTCCAATTCATTAAGTCTTAAATTATCAAACTTCTATAAAATGCGATAACTCGAGCTAGGGACTTCTGAATTCGATTCCGGGCATACGCCAAAGTCCAAAATCACAATGACAACCCACTAGGACCGTCAAAATACGTATCCGAGTTTGTTTGCTCAAAATGTTGATCGAAGTCAACCCAAATGGATTTTAAGGTAAAATGTTCATATTTTTCTCAGTTTTTCACATAAAAGCTTTCCGAAAAGACACCCGGACTGCGCATGCAAATCGAGGAAGGCTAAAACAAGATATTTAAGGCTTTGGATCATAGAATTAGGTTTTAAAACATAAGATGACCTATCAGGTCATCACATTCTCCACCTCTAAAACAATCGTTCATCCTCAAACAGACATAGAAAGGTACTTGAACTGGTGAAAAGCTGGGGATATCTACTCCGCATGTCCGACTCGGACTCCCAAGTAGCTGCCTCGACGGGCTGACCTCTCCACTGCACTCGGACTGATGGATAATTCCTTGACCGCAACTGACGAATCTGCCGGGATAGAATAGCTACCGGCTCCTCCTCGTAAGTCAAATCCTTGTCCAATTGGACAGAGATGAAATCTAACACATGGGACAGATCGCCGTGATACTTCGGAGCATGGACACATGGAACACCAGATGAACTGCTGGTAACCTCGGTGGCAACGCAAGCCTGTAAGTCACTGCTCCCACTCTCTACAGAATCTCAAAGGGCCCGATATACCTAGGGCTCAACTTGCCCTTCTTTTCGAACCTCATTACAGCCTTCATGGGTGATACCGGGAGCAACACTCTCTCTCCACCATGAATGCTACATCACGAAACCTATGGTCGACATGACTCTTCTGCCTGAACTGAGTTGTGCAAAGTTGATCCTGAATAATATTGACCTTATCCAAGGCATCATGTACCAGATATGTACCCAAAAATCGAGCCTCCCCCGGCTTAAACCATCCAACTGGCAACCGGCACCGCCTACCGTATAATGCCTCATAGGGAGCCATCTGAATACTCGACTGGTAGCTGTTGTTCTAGGCGAACTCTGCAAGGGGAAAAAACTGATCTGATGATCCTCCGAAGTCTATAAAACATGCGCGGAACATATCCTCCAATATCTGAATAGTGTGCTCGGACTGTCCATCCGTCTGAGGATGAAACGATGTGCTCAACTCAACTCGCGTGCCCAACTCACGATGTACTGCCTCTAGAAGTGCGAGGTGAACTGCGTACCTCGATCAGAAATGATAGACACGGGCACACCGTGAAGACGGACAATCTCGCGGATGTAAATATCTTCCAACCGCTCCAAAGAATAGGTAACTTCCACAGGAATGAAAAGAGCTGACTTAGCCAGCTGTTCACAATGACCCAAACTGCATCGGACTTCATCTGAGTCCATGGAGTCCAACAACGAAATCCATAGTGATACGCTCCAATTTCCAATTAGGAATCTCTATCTTCTAAAGCAAACCACCAAGTCTCTGATGCTCATAATTTACTTGCTGACAATGTAGACACTGAGCTACATAAGCAACTATATCCTTCTTCATCCTCCTCCACCACTAATGCTGCCGCAAGTCCTGATACATCTTGGCGACGCCTGAATGAATATAATACCGGGAATTGTGGGCCTCCTCAAGATTCAACTGACGAAGTCCATCTATATTAGGCACACAAACACGACCCTGCATCCTCAAAGCTCTGTCATCTCCAACAGTAACCTACTTGGCACCATTGTGCCGCACTGTGTCCCTAAGGACCAACAAATGAGGTTCATCATACTGACGATCTCTGATGTGCTCAAACAAAGAAGATCGAGCGACTGTACAAGCTAGAACATGGCTGGGCTCTGAAATATCCAACCTCACAAACTGGTTGGATAAAGTCAGAACATCTGATGCAAGCATCTTCTCGCCGATTGGAATGAACGCAAGGCTGCCCATACTCGCTGCCTTTCTACCTAAGGCGTCACCACATTGGCCTTCCCGGGATGATACAAGATGGTAATATCATATTATTTCATTAGATCCAACCACCTCTTCTGCCTCAAATTGAGATCCTTTTGCTTGAAAAAATACTGAAGTCTCCGATAATCCGTGAAAACCTCACATGACACGCCGTAAAGATAGTGCCTCGAAATCTTCAGCACATGACAATGGCTGTCAACTCTAAGTCATGGACATGGTAATTCTTCTCATGAACCTTCAACTTCCACAACGCAGATGCAATCACCCTCCACTCCTGCATCAATACTGCACCGAGCCCAACACGGGATACATCATAATATATCGTATAAGATCCTGAACCTGTGGGAAATACCAACACCGGTGCTATAGTCAAAGAAGTATTGAGCTTATGAAAGCTCGCCTCACACTTGTCTGACCATCTGAACGGGGCACCCTTCTAGGCAACCTGGTTAACGGGGCTGCTATAGATGACAATCCCTCCACAAATACGGTAATAGCCTGCCAAACCCAAGAAACTCCTGATCTCCGTGGTTGAAGTGGGTATAGGCCAGTTATGAACTGCCTCAATCTTCTTAGGATCTACCTGTGCACCCTCTGCTGATACAATGTGACCCAAGAAAGAGACTGAATCCAACCAAAACTCGCACTTTGAAAATTTAGCATACAACTGGCTGGCTCTCAGAGTCTAAAGTAAAATCCTAATATGCTGCTCATGCTCCTCTCGACTGCGGGAGTAGATCAAGATATCGTCAATAAACACAATCACAAAGGAGTCCAAATAAAGCTTGAACACTCGGTTCATCAAATCCATGAATGTTGCGGGGGCATTTGTCAACCCAAAGGACATCACTAGAAACTCATAATGCTCGTTCCAAGTCCGAAAAGCTGTCTTAGGGACGTCGGATGCCCTAATCCTCAACTGATGGTAGACAGATCTCAAATCAATCTTTGAAAACACCTTGGCACCCTGAAGCTGATCAAATAAGTCATCAATCCTCGGCAATGGATACTTGTTCTTGATGGTGACTTTGTTCAACTGCCGATAGTCTATGCACATCCTCATCGATCCATCCTTCTTCTTCACGAACAACACAGGCGCACCCTTAGGCGAGACACTAGGTCTAGTGAAGCCCTTATCAAGCAAATATTGCAAATGTTCCTTCAATTCTTTCAACTCTGGCGGGGCCATACGGTAAGGTGAAATAGAGATGGGTTGAGTGGCCGGACCCAAATCAATACAGAAATCAATATCCCTGTCGGATGGCATCCTTGGCAGGTCTACATGAAACACCTCTGGAAACTCACGAACAACTGGTATTGAATCAGAGGAAGGAACCTCTGCACTAGAATCACGGACATAAGCCAAATAAGCTAGACACCCCTTCTCGACCATATGTTGAACCTTCATACAAGAGATAACCCTTCTAGTAGAATGGCCAGGAGTCCCTCTCCACTCTAATTGAGGCAATCCTGACAAGGCTAAGGTCACCATCTTGGTGTGTCAATCCAATATAGCATGATAAGGTGACAACCAATCATACCCAAAATAACATCAAAATCGACCATATCGAGAAGTAGAAGATCTACACTAGTCTCAAGACTCCCAATGGTGACCACACACGAATGATAAACACGATATACAACAATAGCATCCCCCACAGGTGTGAACACATCCACAGGAGCACTCAAATAATCACGGGGCACAACCAAATATAAAGCAAAATATGATGATACATAAGAGTAAGTAGAAAATAGAACTGAAGCATCTCTACTACAAACTGAAACAGTACCTGTGATAATAGCATCAAATGACTCAGCCTCAGGCCTGGCTGGAAAAGAATAACATCGGAGCTGGGGCCCACCACCCTAGACTACGTCCCTAGGACAGCCTCTAGCTGGCTGGCCTCCACCTCTAACGGCCTGACCTCCACCTCTTATAGTATGACCTCTACCTCTGGTTGCCTGACCCCTGACTTTAGCTGGCTGAGAAGGTGGTGCAACAACTGGTGCCGGAACCATGGCACGAGAACCCTGATGCTGTGGCAGGACGCCCAATAATCTCGGATAGGTCCTCCTGATATGCCCATAACCACCACATTCGAAACATCCATCCTGGTACTGCGGCCGTGAAAACTGAGACTGACCCGAACGAGTCAGATGACCATGGTAGTAACTCAGAATAGGAGGTGCACTATTGTCCAGAATGAGGCACATAAGGACCACGACTCCCTAAAGCATTGTGGGATGCTTGAAAAGCTGAATGAAATGGACTGGGAGGATGGCCTCTACCAAAAGTACTCCTGCCTCTAGATGAGGCACCGCTGAACCCACCAGAATGACGATGTCTCTTGTCAGACCCTTGACCTCCATGTGTAAGAACCATCTCGACCCGCCTAGTGACATTGGAAGTTGCCTGAAAAGAAATCTCACTCCCGGTCTCCTTAGCCATCTCCAATCTTATAGGCTGATCAAGTTCCTCAATAAACCTCCTCACCCTCTCGGTAGGAAGTATAAAAAGAGCATGACGAGCCAGATCCACAAAACAGGTCTCATACTGAGTAACTGTCATACTGCCCTGTTGGAGACGCTCGAACTGACGATGATGCTCCTCTCTCAATATGATATGGAGAAAAATCTCTAGGAAGAGCTGAGAGAACTCGTCCCAAGTAAGAGCAGGTGACCCAGCTGGTCTGGTCAACAAATAATCTCTCCATTATTTCTTGGCGGAACCTGACATCTGAAATGCAGCAAAATCGACCCCATTGGTCTTCACTATACCCATGTTCCGTAGAACCTCATGGAAATTGTCAAGATAATCCTGGGGATCCTCTAAAGAAGCACCAGTGAAGTGAACTAGAAAGAGCTTGGTAAACCTATCCAATCTCCATAAAGCCTCAGAAGACATAGCTGACCCATCATCGATCTGTGCCGCAATAACGGGCTGAACTACTCCAACTGGATGAGCTGCTGGAGTATGATACTAGGGAGCGATCTGCTCCGGAGTGTGAGTAGCAGGAGTCTGTGCTCCTCCTCCAGTTTGAGAGACGGCTGGTGCCATGGGGAATGCACCAGTCTGGGTCGTACTCTCCATAAGGCTCACCAAACGGACCAAAGCATCCTGAAGCGAGTGCGGAATGATATAAATGCTTTAATATTTACTACAACCTGGATCTGGAGTCACAATTCACGAACTTCTAGGATGTAATACAAGTAAGAGTCTGAAAGAAATACAATTGTTTGAACGAAAGAAATAGTAAAAACAGGGAAAGATAGATTGGGACTTCAAGGTCTGCGAACGCCAACAGATCTACCTTGAGTATCCAAAGAACCAGTCTGAGCTGCTACGCCTCTCGATCAACTGGGATCAATGCCAAAATCTGCACAAGAAGTGTAGAATGTATTATAAGTACAACCGACCCCATGTACTCTGTAAGTGTCGAGCCTAACCTCGACGAAGTAATGACGAGGCTAAGGCTGGTCACTCACACTACAACATGTGCGCAATATATATAATAAAGACAGAAAAGGAAATACAAAATGGAATAAAGTACTAAATTGCAAGTAATAGCTACAACTCCAGGAAATAAGCCAGTAACGTTGAGAATTTACCAATCCTTAAGTGCGAAAGAAAATACCGAAAAACTAACACAGCTTAGGGTAATATAAACGCATAGATTGTTGCGGCGTGCAACCCGATCCCATCGTACGTCACATAATCTTCCCTTTTTCCCCATAACAACATAAACAACAATGAATATATATATATATAAAAGTGTTGCGGCGCGCAACCTGATCCCACCATATCACAATATAATAATCATAGTTCACCTTTATTCCACCAAAACAATCCACCCTTATTACACATGTTGCGGTATGCAACCCTTATTGCACCGTATAATATAGATTCACCCTTATTCCACCTCAACATTCCACCCTTATTTCACCTGTTGCGGCGTGCAACCTGATCCCACCGTATATATATCAAGTACTCGATATGCATAGTAAAACCTACAATTCAAATCACATAAAATCCTTTACAATTCCTAAACACCAAACTGAAACAAATAGGAAACCTTGTACAATGTGATAATCCAAATAAGCAATACTACACAGCGAGACCAATCCAGAATTTACAACTAGAAGGTACAAATAAACTGACTTGAGAAAATAATATGAGATTATGAAACTATGGAAAGAACTAATATCATGAACAGGAGGAAACAATGACTACAAGTAGCAATTAGGCATGGAAACACAATTAGAGCATATAACAACTAAGACATGGAAAGAATAACATAAGAAAGAACAGGGAAACAGGGAAAAACAGATAATTCGGCAGCGCATAAGCACTTTTCACCTCACATATACGCCGCTCACATGAAATTCACATAGCAAATAGTCCGAGGGTTCCTAATTCCGTCAAGTCAAGGTTAGACACAACACTTACCTCGCTCCAAAGATCACTCACTGCTCAATCACAACTTTACCTCTCAAACAAGCTTCTGGACCAATAAAATCTAGCATTTACCAACCAAACGATTCAAATTAAGCCTTAAGAACTACTCACGATTGCAAAGAATTCAATTTAGGCCATTTTTTAAAAAGTCAACAAAAGTCAACCCTCGGGCTCACTTGGTCTGATCCCGAAGTTCGGACCAAAACCTGATTACCCATTCACCCCCGAGCCCGGTTATGTAATTTGTTTTGGAATCCGACCTCAATTTGAGGTCTAAATTCCCAATTTACCAAATCCCTTATTTCTACCCAAACCCCCAATTCCACCATGAGAACACTAGATTATATGTTAAAAACTTGTGAAATGTAATGGAAAATTGAAAGGAACTAGGTTAGAATCACTTACCAATGATTTGGGGAAGAAAGAGTCTTGGAAAAATCGCCTCTAGGGTTCTAGGTTTTGAAAATTTGAAGAATGAACCAAAAATCCCGTTTAAGACATATTTGATCAGTTGCAGATGTCGCATTCGTGACTTGGGGTACGCAAATGCGAGCCCCGCAAATGCGAAGAAACCATCGCAAATACGAAGATCATCACACCCCTGCTTTCTTCCAAATGCTTAGAATAATTCGCAAATTTGAACTCTGATCCATCCGCAAATGCGTCCCATTGATCACATTTGTGATCACTGCCTACCCAGCTCCCACTTCGCAAATGCAAAGTTTTATTCGCATATGCGAACTCTGGCCTCCCCATCTACTCTTTGCAAATGCAAACCCACAAATGTGATGATTGACCTCGTAATTTCGAGATCTGAGGCCTGCAACAAAAATTGAAGCACAACAGCAATGTTCTAAGTCTAATTCACTTCGTAGCCTATCCGAAACTCACCCGAGTCCTCGGGGCTCTAAACCAACTATGCACAAAATCTAAAAATATCATACGAACTTGCTCGCGTGATCAAATCGCCAAATAACACCTAAAACTACGAATTGAATACCAAATCAAATGAAATTTTCAAGAAAACTTTAAACTTCTATTTTCACAACCGGACGTCCGAATCACGTCAAACCAACTCCGTTTCTCACCAAATTTGACAGACAAGTCATAAATATAGTATTGAACCTATACCGAGCTCCTGAATTAAAATACTGGCCCGATATCCAACATCAAACATTGGTCAACTATTTCCAATTCATTAAGCCTTAAATTCTCAAATTTCTATAAAATGCGATAACTCGGGCTAGAGACTTCCGAATTTGATTCCGGGCATACACCCAAGTCCTAAATCCCCAATTCCACCATGAGAACACTAGATTATATGTTAAAAACTTGTGAAATGTAATGGAAAATTGAAAGGAACAAGGTTAGAATCACTTACCAATGATTTGGGGAAGAAAGAGTCTTGGAAAAATCGCCTCTAGGGTTCTAGGTTTTGAAAATTTGAAGAATGAACCAAAAATCCCATCTAAGTCATATTTGATCAGTTGAAGATGTCGCAGTCGCGACTTGGGGTACGCAAATGCGAGCCCTGCAAATGCGAAGAAACCATCGCAAATACGAAGATCATCACACCCCTGCTTTCCTCGCAAATGCTTAGAATAATTCACAAATTTGAACTCTGATCCATCCGCAAATGCGTCCCATTGATCACATTTGCGATCACTGCTACCCAGCTCCCACTTCGCAAATGCAAAGTTTTATTCGCATATGCGAACTCTGGCCTCCCCATCTACTCTTTGCAAATGCAAACCCACAAATGTGATGATTGACCTCGTAATTGCGAGATCTGAGGCCTGCAACAAAAATTGAAGCATAACAGCAATGTTCTAAGTCTAATTCACTCCGTAGCCTATCCGAAACTCACCCGAGTCCTCGGGGCTCTAAACCAACTATGCACAAAATCTAAAAATATCATACGAACTTGCTCGCGCGATCAAATCGCCAAAATAACACCTAAAACTACGAATTGAATACCAAATCAAATGAAATTTTCAAGAAAATTTTGAACTTCTATTTTCACAACCGGACGTCCGAATCACGTCAAACCAACTCCGTTTCTCACCAAATTTGACAGACAAGTCATAAATATAGTATTGAACCTATACCGAGCTCCTGAATTAAAATACTGGCCCGATATCCAACGTCAAACATTGGTCAACTATTTCCAATTCATTAAGCCTTATATTCTCAAATTTCTATAAAATGCGATAACTCGGGCTAGAGACTTCCGAATTTGATTCCGGGCATACACCCAAGTCCTAAATCACGATACGGATCCACCGGGACCATCAAAATATGAATTCGGGTCCGTTTTCTCAAATCGTTGACCGAAGTCAACCCAAGTGGATTTTAAGGCAAATTTTTATAGTTTTCTCAGTTTTTCACATAAAAGCTTCCCGGAATGATATTCGAACTGCGCACGCAAATCAAGAAAGGCTAAAACAAGATATTTAAGGCTTCAGAACACATAATTAAATTTTAAAACATAAGATGACCTATCGGGTCATCATAGTATTGGTGGTGTATTTAGGAATAGTGATAGCAATTGGATCTCGGGCTTCAACATGTTTGTACCCCATGCAACCAATATCTACATGGAAGGCCTAGAACTCATGCATAGTTTAAGAATAATGCTGCAAAAAAAAATACGCCATTAGTAATTGAAATATGCAATGATTTGTCAACATGCTCACTAACAACTCTTGCCTCTACGAAAATTTTATAAATAATTGCAGATGGATGCTAACTAGAGCGGGGAACCTATGGTGACATATGTATTCAGGGAAGCAAATGGAGTCGCCGATCTTATGGCCAAGAATGGAAGCAGCTCAATTGTTTTTGAAAATCCTATATTGTATTTTGTTCCGCCATCTTTTGTTGTTTCTACTTTTGAAAAGGACAAGCTAGGAACCTCGTGTCTTAGAATAGTCCCAGCTTGTAATGACTCTTAAGTTTGCTTAAATAAATATCTTCGCTATCAAAAAAAATACTTTAAATCTTTTTGCTGCTCCATTATTTAAAAAAAAATCCTAACAACACCTAAACTGCAGATACAAAAAAGAAAAACTAACATAAATCCTAAACAAATCCTAGACCCGCCTCTCTGACTATGTCAGATACTTCGACACGTCTGTATGGGATAGTTCCATATATATAGGCATAGCTTTTGAAATAGGGCATGAGCTAACTACATTTTTATTTTTTATGGCTTCCCCGTCCAGAATGTGTGTATCCTCTCATGCTAGCACTTGGCAGTGGTGGTTTTTACCTCTTGATCTATTTGTAAGGTATCTCTACAAGTCGTGAGTTAGTGTGATTCTTCTTCAATTTGGTTCATTCCTAGAAACACCAATAGATGATAATCAACATTGTAAAATATCAGCTGGACAACTATGACTAATGCTCATAGGACGGATCAGAATTGAGTTTACATAACATTTTTGGATCAGAATTGAGTTTACATAACATTTTTAGCTTTGTTGCTTTCAAACGCACACACAAGTATACGTGGTCGTACAAGTAATATATGATTGTTAGTCCAGATATCGTACCCACAGGGACTTGTGATTAACTATCAACTAAATTCAATTAAGAAAATTGATCTATTTAAGCGATTTTCTAAAGATTATTAACTACAACTAATCTAGAGAAAATTAAGAAATTAAACAAAATATGTCAGCAAGATTAAATGTGAATTCAATGAGAGAAAATATTTCAGAGCTATGAGTTAGCTAACAATCCCATTGAGTCTTCCACTTAAATTGTCTAATTAATTTATCTGATTTATTGATTGACATGGTTAATATTACTCGTAGTCTTCTCCTGAAGTACTACTCGCCTATTCAAGCTAACTTTACACCTATATTCCTATGGAATTAGGATTAACAAGAATGCATTTATAATTCTTGTATAGTAACCAAGCAAGGTGATTAGGTATATCCCTATCCTAACCGCAAATTCCCGATGCTCGAGTTCAAGATCTTGCTCTATTCAATCTTATATGCAATCTAGAATTCCCTCACCCGAGTTCAATCCTAGATTCATAGATAATATTCAATTGGTGATCAAGCAATCAAATAATTACGCACAAGATTGAATAAATAAACTAATATAAAAAAATAATAAGAACAACTCAAGTTTCAAACCACAACGTTCATGTAGCACCCCACAACTCTAGAACGAATAAACTATGAATTGAGGGTAGAATTGGAAGTTTAAGGTAAACTTTTTCCAAATTTAGAAAGAGGTCATTCTCTTTGGAACAAACCAAAAAGGAAATAGGTTCACATAAACTAGAACGGAGGGAGTAGTGAGAAGCCTCCTCCAAGCATTGTGTGTGTTCCTTACGTAAATTCCCCTTCAAAATGTGTTAGATCTCCTCCAAATTAAGTTTAAAACCTCTTTTATACGAGTTGAAGTCGCGTAGGGCCGAAATAATACTTCCCCGTACAAAGTAGGAGAATCCCGGTATGCAGTGTCTAGACTAGCGCCTTGCGCTGGATCCAGTACGTTTTCTGCCAACCTTTTACATTCATCTCATTTCAATTTATGCTTCTTTTTTGTCATCCACGTTTATCCTTCACGACTTTTTTTGTCCATATTATCCAAGCTTGATGCCTTCCACACTTCCATTTCCAACACTAGGATCATATGTGACGTTATTTTTTTCACCTAATTGACTAAACTCTTAGGAATCTTCTTCCTTTTCCCTTTTTTCTTCAATTTTGTCTTCTCATTTTTTATCGCTCCTAACAATGACATGAACACCCGATTAATATAAACTCAATAATCAAGTTAAGTTGGACATATATAATATAAAATACAATTTAAAAAATGGTAAAAACACAAAGTAAATAATATCTTAAAATACGAAAATATGCCTAATATTATCACCCCATACTTAACGTTTTTCTCGTCCTCGAGTAAGTATTAAAATCACTCTTAATGAATCAAGCTTGGAAACATCACCACTTTGGTTGATACTAACAATTAGGCCCTATAGAAACTCAAACCATCATCGTGCAAGATATACAAGTTACAAACAAACAATAAACTTCTAACCTCCTAACTTTAAAGAGGGACTCTAACTCACCAAATTTAAGCTCGTTCACCTACTCATGAAACCAGTTCCCTCACAAGAATAAATATTCCATACACTCAATGAATATAATTTAAGGACTTAGCATCAAAGAACAACTCTCACACTCACAAACGAATTCACATGTATGCACAAAGAACCATAGGCTTGCCCATTATGTACATCTCTACTAATTAAGTATGCTCGAATAGAATCAAATAGGGCTTTAACGGATTGTAATATTGGCTAAGGGATGGGTAAGAGAATTATATAATAGTGACTTACACTTCCGTAAGCACTTTGCACTTTTAGACTTTATCACCATTATTTTTATCTCTTAATTTTATTTTTCTGCCCTCTTTTCATCAATTGTTTCACAAGTATTTCCCTCATATCAAGAACATTTCTTTTCTTTTCTTCAAAAACTTTTTGTTTCTTTTTCATTCTCTTTTTTTTTCATGTCACATTCTTTTCACGAGGGCCTTTCATCACTTTGCAACTATTATTGGTCGCCATTTTTTACTTAATCATCCCTTTCTTCAAATTTATCAATTAATATCACAGTCTAAGAAACAATGCTCAAGGAAGCAAGGTGCAAAAACTAGGGATTCAACAAAAGGATCAAGGCAAAAATATGACTTCCAAACAAAAGGCTACAGGTTCAAAGGGCTAACTAGTGGTACAATATTTGAAAAGGCTAAAATTCACCAGACACACCAAAGAAAGCCTATTGTCATCTTATAAACAGAGCAACACTTTTATTTTGCTTCAATAACATGCAAGGCAAGTTCTAGACTAAGGTGCAAAACATGGAATATATGTAAGAAATCATCACCTCACATGACACAAGTATCAATCAAGATGGATCAATTCTACTCTAAAACATACAAGATCATAACGAACAACAAAATAAGAATAATTTATATACAGAATCACAACCCTGAGCTTAGGTATCAGAAAGTGTGTTATTTTATTCATTACTCAAGCACTCAGAGGAAAGTACTACTCAAGCTCAGGCCTGAATATGCTTGTATCAAACAAGTGACAAAGCTTTTTTCTTCTCCCTCTGTTACTACTCCTAAAACAAATCTAATCTTAAAAATAAAAAAAATTTACCCGGTTCAATTTACATCCCCTGGAAAAGAACCGATTCACAAAGAAAAATCAAGGGGGATTATTATTTAAATAAAACTAACTAGCAAAGAAAAGAAAATATTTTTGAATTTTTTTTGTTGGACTATAATCCCTCAAGAAAACTGTCTACAAAATCCATCGTTGGAAAAAGTCCAAATTTTTCTAATTTTTTTTCATTTTTTTTTACAAAAAATCACTACACTAAGAAAGAAGACTACAACTAAACTAAGATAGCACAAAAATTTCCTCAGATAATCTCCTCACCCACACTTAAAATTGTGCAATGTCCTCAATGCACACTATAAATAATAGGAAGGTAAAAGAGACTACCTGGTAGGCAAAAGGCCGAAGTATTAGCAGCTCACGGGATACTCAGACTTCTCCCAGGTATGATCTTTTGTGCGGGCAACTCCCCACTTAGTCTCAACCATCGCTTTTGCACATTCCTAATGGCACTAACTCCATGCTCATACTCCTACAAAACACAAAAATAACACTACAAAAATAATATATTAATAAATTAAAAATAATCAAAACAAAAAGAGACAATAGGATTGAGTTGCCTCCCAATAAGCGCTTGATTTAACGTCGCGGCACGACGCCATCACTTTTACCACTTTTCCTTCACCTTGAGGATATGAATTGCGTCCAGTGGTGGACGTATGTGGTGGCAAGCGGGTTCAGCTGAACCCGCTTTGTCAAAAAATAATATTGTATATGTATAAATTACGATTAAATCTGCATAAATTTTGTATAAATATTTTATTTGAACCCATTGGACAACTACTATTTTACGACTAAAGTTATGTAATTATAAGATTGAACCAGCTTGCAAAAAATTTCGGGTCTGCAACTGATTGCGTCCCCAATTTTGTAACAATTTTTCTGTCACGTTCCTGGGGCGGTGGTGTAAAAATAAAGGAACCAAGCAATTGGTATCGCATCTTGTACTTCTTGGCCCTTAAGTGAGGGATGTCATTTTGTCTCCTTGGCATCACAAATTTCAGAACATATGCACTTTTTTCCTCATCCATTGACTCCTCCATATGCTCAAATGGATCAATTCTCGTGTCACCAACCAAGCACAATGTTGAAAAATGATTAGAATGAGGTCCAATGTGCTCCAACTCTGGAATCGCTTCACTTTTGACATCCTAACTTTTGCGCACTTCGTCAACCTTGGCATTACTAATAATTTGGTCGAATAGTTGGGATTTCTCTTTTTGCTCCATAAGTTGGCCAGTATATACAACAATTGGTTGTAGGGCATCAGAGCCTCAACCTCTTTATTCAACTGAGCCTGCAAGTCATGGATATCTGAGCCAAATTGGTCTATCTCTTGCCTGAGCTCAGTTCATCCTTATATCAGTTGTTCTATCATATTTGAAAGACCATCACGGATAGACTCGTGAAATTTTATTAGCTGAGCTTGTTCCTCTAGCCAAGATTGGCTCACTATATCTGCTTCTTCAAAATTATTTTCTGGTGGGAACTCGCTCTCTTTAGCCAATTCTTCCGCTTCGACCTTCATTCTCATGATTGTTGCACTAATTCTTTGTATAGCCTTTTGATTTTCATCTTGTTGCTCGGCTTACCGCATCATGTCCATAATAGCCTTTTGATTTTTATCATGTTTCCTGGCTACTTGCCTCATTATGTCAACAATAATTTAAGCATCACGTTCTATATCCTCCACTTTATTGCTTTGATAAAACTCATAAACATTATTAGAAATATTATAATAAGAACTTTGAGACGGATAATAAGAATTAGGACAATCATCCCAATGCCCACCTTGACAACCACACACAGTACAAAAATTCCACTTGTAAAATTGAGATTCAATATTTTGCCACAAGTGTGGCCCTTCACAATATGGACATGAATCACCAAAATAAGAATAACCAATATTAGACCAATTCTCGCTCCAAGATGCCATGTAAACAAAGATAATAAAATATTAAACTAAGCTAAAATTTAAAAATTTGAATAGACAAAAAGTAAAAATCTAATCTAGTAGACTAGTTAATTTCTAAGTTCCCGGCAACGACGCCAAAAACTTGTTTCTCCCAAAGTATACGTAGTCGTACAAGTAATATAGGATTGTAAGTCCGGATATCGTACCCATAGGGACTCATGATTAACCATCAACTAAATTAAATTAAGACAATTAATTTATTTAAAGAATTTTCTAAAGATTATTAACTACAACTAATATAGAGTCGAAAACTAAGAAATTAGAGAAAATATATCGGCAAGCTTAGATGCGAATTGGGAGAAAATGTTCCTGAGCTATGGGTTAGCTAACAATTCCAATGAGTCTTCCACTTAAATTGTCTAATTAATTTATCTGATTTATTGATTGACAGGGTAAATACTACTCGTCGCCTTCTACCGAAGTACTACTCGCCTATTCAAGCTAACATAACGCCTATACTCCTATGGAATTAGGATTAACAAGAACGCATTTATAATTCCTGTATAGTAACCAGCAAGTTAATTAGGTATATCCCTATCCTAACATCAAATCCATTACCGATGCTCGAGTTCAAGATCTTGCTCAATTCAATCTTATATGCAATCTAGAATTCCCTCTCCCGAGTTCAATCCTAGATTCATAGATAGTATTCAATTGGCGATCAAGCAATCAAATAATTAAGCGCAGATTGAATAAATAAAAATATAATGAAATGATAAGAACAATTCAAATTTCAAACCGCAACGTTCATGTAGCACCCCACAACTCTGGAACAAATAAACTATGAATTAAAATAAGAGAAGAGAATAAAAACTAGTTAGAAGCTTCCTCCAAGCGTGGTATGTGTTCCCTCACGTGAATTCCCTTTCAAATTATGTTAGACCCTCTCCAGATTGGATTCAAAACCCCTTTTATACGAGTTGGAGTCGTATAGAGCCGAAATAACGCTGTCCTGGACAAAATAGGATAATCCCCGCTACTTAGGGTCCAGACCAGCACCTCACGCTTGGGCTGACGCTGGATCCAGTACGTTTTCTGCCAAACTTTTACATTCATCTCATTTCAATTTGCTGTTTTTTTGTCATCCACGTTAATTCTTCACGATTCTTTGTCCATATTATCCAAGCTTGATGCCTTCCTCACTTCCCTTGCCAAAACTAGGATCATAGGTGAGGTTATTTTTTACACATAATTGACTAAATTCTTAGGAATCTTCTTCCTTTTCCATTTTTTCTTCAATTTTGTCTCAAAAATCATTTTTAATTGCTCCAAACAATGACATGAACACCCGATTAACATAAACTCAATAATCAAGCTAAGTTGAACATATACAATGAAAAACGGTAAAAACAAAGAGTAAATAATATCTTAATATATGAAAATATGCCTAATATCATGCTGCCATTGTATCATATTTTTCACATTTACCTTCTATTTTTTTTTTCTTATTTGAGGTGGGGGTGGGGGGAGTGGGGGGGAGAGGAGAAAAGAATAAAAAAAATAGAAGATCTGATGGGGTGCTAGATAATTGTGAAGAAAGACTTATCACAACATATACTCTGCAAGCTTGTTAGCAACATGTGTACTAAACGTAGAGGCAGAGCCAGAATTTCAAGCTTATAGGTTGTGAACTTGGTATCAAATTCATAATTTATTTTAGTTACTGATTTGCAATTAAATATTTATACATATTTATAGATTTCCTAATACAAATATAGGGTCTAAGCAAAAGTTTTACTAGGTTCATTCAAATCTATACCTAATATTGTAGCTCCGCCTATTGTACTGAGATCATTCTTCAAGAGTATATACAAAATTTAAACTTGAAAGGTTCAACCTTTAAAGTTTTTAGTACAAATCCACTATAATTGTAAAATTTTAGTGTTGTTCAAAATTTGATTGTTAAAATTTTATTATTTTTTCACTATATATCTATGTTTCGCCTCGGAAATGCTGGTTTAGTTGCACTCATAATATATAAGCTCCTTTGGTCTCTGTTGATCTTACCATCAACAAGTAAGATCTGACAAAAGATTGTTGAAATTTTATTTGTAAATTCATGATTTGATTGCCAAAGTGTAATAAAGTTCTTATTTTTTTCAGAATAGTCCTTTTCTATTCTCCTTCAAGTAGGTCCTTGCCATCTATGTTTCGTGTGTTTCTAAGTGATGTTACAAGTAAACCTATTCAAACTTCTAGAAATAATACTATTTGTATTAGCAATGTGGTTGATGCTATGGGAATAGAAGGTTTTGGTTTATATTAATAGACTGAAGATTAACAAGGAAATTGGCAGTCAGAGACAAACTGGCAGAAGACAAACAAGAAATGACACAAATAAGAATACAAATGCACATATCAAGTCAGATCTCTCTATAACAGCATCTCTATACAATAATACTTCACTATAAAAGCTAAACTTTTTTCGGAATCAATTTTCAAGTTATGTTATAGTAGTAGCATATGTTTTCTATAACAACACTTCGCTGTAACATCCAAAATATTCGAAACGAACGAGACTGTTATAAAGAGGTTTGATTGTTGATGCGTAGCCTAAAGTATATATATTTTTATGTATATCGCCCCATATTTTACTTTTGTTTAGTGAATTTTAGATGTTAAATGTGATACTAATTTGAAGTGTTTTTATGTTTAGGAACGATCCGGGAGCAATTGGGGGCGAAACGTGCAAAATGAGAGTCAAAACGAACGAAACCGGGCAATTGAGCATTTGGGCGCCACAGGCAGCGCCTTGAGCCACCTGTGGTGCTGGAGGAAGTATGGTTTTAGGAGGAAGCGCCCTGGTGGGCGCCTGACGGTGTCCAGGGCGCCGGTGGCGGGGATTTTCCTATTTAGCCCGGGACATGGTTTATTCGGCCCTAGACCTACCCAACACGTATAAAAGCAAGACTAAACATATTTTTGAGGGGATTGACGCCACTTTGGAGGAAAAACACACACGGGATCGTTAGGAAGCGGAGAATTCTCAGTTTTCTTCATCTTATTGTAGTATTTTCAATTTATGCAACACTTATGCAATTGTTTGATTACATCATGAGTGGCTAAGCACCCATTATTCTGGGGTTGTGATTTAACCATGAATATTGTTGTTTGACATTAGCTTGACCTTGATTATAATTCACCAATATATGGTTGTTTCTTCAATTCTGTGTTTAATTGCTTAATTGTCTGGCCAGTAGTTAGGTTCTATTTACTATTTACGCTATGCTTGGGAAAGCCGTGTATAGATTAGAGAAGAATTGAAGAGAGCGCGTTCTTAACCCTTCAGGGGAGCGGATTTGTGGTTAGGATAGGAATATACTTAGTCACCGTGCTTAATTAAATATAGTAATCTTAATGAATTCTAATAGACTAATTTCATAGGAATATAGGCGTTAATCTATTGAGAATAGGCGAGTAGTACTTCGTGAGAAGGATATGAGAGCCATTATCGATTAATTAGATACCATGAGTGAATTATATGAAAGGGAGAGTTAATTAGAACACAATACGAATGGTGAATCGATCACACCCCTGGAATATTTGTCTTTATTGAATACACAACAATCAACCCGTTACTTGATAATTTAGTTATTACTTGCACTTTTAGTTTAATATAATCATACTCTTGGACTTTGATTTTGACCGGATTGAATAACAATTTTAG
>ML355585.1:1864-25311 GCA_005239505.1 Nicotiana paniculata
TTCACTGTTTTTCCTTGCAAAACAATCTTGTCAGTGGTAAGATTAATCACAAAATATTTGGTAGAGGTGAATGCTACCAAGTTACCTCTATCACACAATTGTGATACACTAATTAGACTGTATTTTAGGCCATCTATCAAGTAGAAATTCTCAATAGAGTGAGAATCAGTCTTACCTACCTTACCAACCCTAATGATCTCACTTTTCTTCCCATTTTCAAAGGAGACATTACCTCCTTTGACGTCCTCAAGTGAAAGGAACTAGTTCTTGCTTCCTCTCATATGCTTTGAGCAACCATTATCCATGTATCATATTTGGCTGCTCCCCTTCACTTGGACCTGCAAAAGGAAATAAGGGATTACTCTTAGGAACCCAAACTAGTTTGGATCCCTTTCTATAGGCAAAAGGATAAATTAAATTCTTTTAGCCAACTTGGTATCCTATTCTTTCCTTGAACAAATTCTTTGTTCTTTTGGCTTGCCTTTTATTTTGGATTACATTCACTTTTATAGTGACATGTTTTACCATAGTGAGTACAAATCTTGTTCTCAAGAAGTGTAAGGTACTTGCTTTTGGGATCCCATTTAGGTTGATTTCCAAAGCCATGTCCTCTTCTATTGCTACTATGATGTTCTTGTAGCCATAAAAGAGCATCGGATGACTTGTTCCATTTACAAGTTCTGTCTAGTTCATGCTTGAACTTGCCTAGATCCTCCTTCAAAATTCTTACCTTCTCATCCTTCTTATACAACTCATCTTTCAGTTTACCTACATTTCTTTTAGAGTGACTTGTGTGCAATCGGCTGTCTTCTTACTTGTTCCTAATTTCAGTTTTAGGTTTTCAGATCTAAGTTGTAGGAAATTTGATTCAAATTCATGAACCTGGTTCTTTAGTGCAGTATTTTCACTTACAGTTTCATTAACTCTAAGTTCCAGGTTCTTACACTTTGCTTTTAAAATCACACATTCCTTAGACAGCTGTTCTTTTTCATTGTTTATATCCTTAGATTCATCAATGAAATCAGAAGTAACTCAGATAGCCTTTCTTTAGAAAAAAAATTTAATCTTGTCTTTGAGATGAATTATACTTACCTCAGATTCCTCATCGGATTCTACAATCGCCATAAGTGTTTGTTCATCTCCATCTTCATCATCTGAGTCCTCATCTGAGCTTTCTCCCCAAGCAGCAACCATAGCCTTTGTTCTTCTTGGGATGAACCTATTCCTTCTTCCTGGTTCTTCGTTCAGCTCTTTCCTTCTTCCATTCAATTTTCCATTGAGGGTAGTTTTTGATGTGGTGATCAGTCTTCCCACACTTGTAGCAGCCCTCATTGGTCTATTTTTCAGGAACCCTTGGTTTGCTTTAACTTCCACTTCTTGAAGAACACTTTCCTCTTATTAGGTGCTTCTTGAAGTCCTTTGTAATCATAGCCATTTCATCTTCCTCTAGATCACAAGCTTCAGTGATTATGAGTGCCAGGCTCCTTTCCTTCTCGGGTACATCCATCTTCATGGTTTGCCTTCTAAGTTCATAAGCACCGAGATTTCCAATTAGCTCATCCAACTTAAGAGTGACAATGCTCTTTGATTCCTGAATATCAGTGATTTTGCTCTCCCAAGAGACTAGCAGAACTATTGTCAAAATCTTTTCAACTTTGTCTTCTTCAAGAATAACCTTTCTAAGAGACTTAAGTTCATTTGTCAGTGTGGTGAATCTTGTATACATCTCTTGGATTGTTTCCCCTTCCTTCATAGTGAAATTCTCATACTGAGAATATAGTAGTTTTCCTATGGACCTCTTCACTTGAGGTGTTCCTTCATAAGCCACTTGCAAAGTATCCCAAATTTCGTTAGCAGTAGTACATCTTTGAATTCTGTTGTACTCGTCTAGACCAAGTCCAAACACAAGCCATTTCTTGGCCTTGGAATTCTTCTCCCATTTCCTCAAGTCCTCATAAGTTCAGTCAACTCTTGTTTTTGGAACATCTATTCCCTCAGCATTCTTCTTCATGGTAGCCAGGGGACCATCAGTGACAATGTCCCATAGCTCATAGTCGTCTCCTATGATGTGGTCTCTCATTTTATTTTTCCACCAAGAGTGGTACTGGCTACTGAAGAGTAGTGACCTAGCAATTGATTGTCCTTCCAAATTTCCAGGTGGTGCACTCATCTTGATCTTCTTCTAAGGTGTTAGCCTCTTCAAGGATAACTCGCTCTGATACCAATTGATATTTTAACTTCAATACCACACAAGAGGAGGGGGGATGATTTATGTGATGTCCAATTTTTCGCTTAAACTGATTATGGAAGGACCTGGTTCTTCTAAGTGTTCCTTAACCTACTATTGCAGAAATAGAAAATGCAAAAAGTAAAGAACACAAGTATTTTACGTGGAAAACATCTGGCTGAAAAGGTGAAAAAACCACGACCTACTTCCCGGTAGGATTTTTCCAAACTCTCCACTAAATCACTGAGTCTGCATTTACAAAAATACTTTTGTAAACCTAGGACTAACTCTAATCCCTTGTAGTAAACAGCCTCTAACTGTTGCGACAATTTCAAGTTAACTCCAACTTGAATACTCTGAGTACCTATTACAATTGCCTCTAGATAAAGCCGAAAGGTACAATATGACACCTACTACAATTGAACTAGAATAAAAGATAGATACTTGGAACTGATTCTTCTATCTGGTTCATGTGGCTTCAGGTTTGCACACTTGAATCACACACGAATTGCTTGCAAAAAGCCTTCCTATTTTGCTCTCAATTCCTATTTATTTTCTGTGTTTGTGCAATGCCTATAAAGTGAGAACATCCTGCAGTATATAGAGTTAGTAGATGAAGAAATGACTAGAGTTCTAATGCCTCTTCCTTCGTGGAAGAGTTCTAGTTGATCTCAACTTCTAACTCCTTCCTTATCTTGGATAGTGTTCTCTTTGATTTTAGAGTTCTTCTCCTTCTCAATTATGCAACGTTTCGATCAGAAGATATCAATTATACCAACTTAAACTTATCTCCTTCACATGCATCCCACACGCTCGAATCTGCCTATGTCTATGTACACGAGGAATGGACATTGTTCATGCCTGAGCTTCCTTTGTCAATCTTCAAAACTAACATTCACTTAGGGCAACAAACTAGCCTTATAGATACAACTTACGTATAAAAGGTTCCATAAACTTTTTCCTATATAATTTTAATCTCCATTCATCGTTTTGTCCCCATAAAACTCCGCATTTTCTTTTTGTTCGAATAAGTTGACTCAGATGACGTGAGGCTAGAAAATATTGACTTGAAATCATAACAAATGACTATTTATCCTTAAACAAACACTTCTTAGCATACTTATTTAAATATATATACTTATAACTGATTTGAGAGATTTCAGCCTTACTAAGTATAGAAAATGATATTTATTTAAATGATGGACGGTATACTCCGGATTTAGTGGTTTTCACTTGACCTGAATATTAGGCACTAAGCAGACAATCAGCCCAGTAAAATCAACATACTGCTCTAATTACAAGCAAAATAAAATAATTATGGCTATGCTTCTCGAAATGAAGCTAGGAAAAGTGACATGCCCCTCCACTTAAAGTAAAAGAAGCTACAACACATGCATTATTACCTCATTTTCACACAAAAGCATGTCCATCATATTATCATCAGTATTGCATTTCAGGAAATAGACAAAACACTAAGAAAATTATAATAATTAAATATGTTTTTTTTTTGTTTGGTTGAGAGATTGCATTTTGTCTAATGCAAAAGGATCAAATCAAATAATTCACTATATTCATGAGTATCTTCAATAGAGGACAAACCTCTCGAGATCATTATTAATTCTTTTGTTCGTCTTTTTCAGTTAATCGCTCATTAAACACGTCAACGTTAATACAATGTAGACCACTGACAAAGTCATCAACTGTTAATTTTGGAATAAAATCAAGATTATGCAAAAAATATCACAGGAAAAACAAATATATATACCGTGCACATGAAACCTTTTTGAGATAATATCTTAAGAGAAAGGTCCCCATAAGGATTAACCAAATCTTTCAAGTACTTTGGCCCCCATTATTGGCTGGTTTATAATACCAAATACGTTTGGTTTTACAACGAAACATGAATCGTAAAATAAAACTGTAAGCTTGTTGAAAACCAACCCACCTACTTAATTGCCAGCTACTAGCTTGTTTGAAAAACTTGCCTACCGCAATCGACGAGTTATATTTATCCCTTCAGTATTATGCAACTCCCTTTCCTTATATTCCTGTTAACAGACTTAACCAACTACTTCCTCCGTCCCATATTATCTGTCCTGGATCTAAAAATAATTATCTCAAATTATTTATAAATTTAGAAGTTTAAGAGTAAATTAATTATTTTTTTTCCTATTCTACCCATAATATTAATTGTTGTTGAAGACTACAAATACCTTAACTATGAGTAAATATTAAATGAATAGAGATTATATTTTAAGATATAAACTAGTATTTGTACCCGCGTATAAATATTACTTGAAAAATACCGCAGACATAAAAGAGTGTGAAAGAATTCCGGTTTTGTGGAGTATGAAAGAATGTCAAATTGTTTGATGGTTTCTACACCTTATACTTGCATGTCTATAAAGAGTTCCAAAGCTTCATCAAAATTTTCATTTAGCACATAGCATAGATCATTACCGTCCAAGAAAAAATATTTTTATACTTCAATCTTTCAAAAATTCGCCTTCCCAATTTAACCTTTAAACTTTTCGAGTACATATCAATGAAACGTCTTAAGTGTACATTAGAACCAACAACACAATTCGGCTCCAATCTACTCTTCACAATATAATAATTCAAGACTTGATAAACTTATCGGTTTGGGAAAACTAACAGATTCTAATGGATGATATAAACTTGTGAGAGCAAAGTCATCAACAAGTAACCTGCATCTCTAATCAGCAGTTTATGTGTCTTGAGAGCATAAATTTCAAAAAGTGATGCCAATGGCACATACCTGAAGCACACGCTGAACCTAAAACAATTGGTTTTCACTAACAGTCTCAAAAGGACTAACGAACATTCAAATCTTAACATGGAATAGAATTTCTTGAGCTTGAGTCCACTAATTAATGTTAATGAGGAGGGACATGTACTTGAATATGTTATTACGAAGGATCACTTGTGGCACAAACTGACACCTGATAACAAATCAACAATTAAGAAATCTCAAAGAAAACGCTGAGTGCAAAGAAACTTTTACTATAAAAGTGTCACAACTCAAATATCAAACCTGTCGTGATGGCGCCTATCGTGGAACTAGGCAAGACGACATTCTCAATATGATTTTAATATATAATAGAAGTGAGTTAAAACATTTAAAATAACATAAGGTTTACATAACAATGGGGTGAAGACCCAAAACACAAGTGCGGAATAATAGCCTAACATCGGGGTGTCACTAAGTCATGAGCATCTAATAACAATCTAGAAACAGAATCTACTACAGTTTGTGCCAAATGCTAATGCAAGAGAAATAAGATGATAAGAAGGAGGAACAAGGACTACGGAAGCCGGCAGCTACCTCATAATTCTCCGAAAGTCATCTCGCGCACGAACTCAGCAGCCGCTAGAACTGTACACACCTGCATCTACAAATGAAGTGCAGGGTATAACATGAGTACAAACAACTCAGCAAGTAACAAAATTAAATAAGGAACTGAGAAGAAGTGACGAGCTATGGACAGTTCATTTCAAAAGTTTTCGGTAAAGAGTAAACATGCTTTCAAATCCGGTAGTTTAAGTCAAATCAGTTCGAGATCAAGTAAAACAAATATGAAACTTCCAACAATTTCACAACAACAACAGATAGCAACAAAGTGCAACAATAAATAAAAGCAAGTACAGCCTCCCAAGGCAACATTTACTCAACTCATCTCAACAACTCATACAATACACACTCTCAATAGGCACCTGCACTCACTGGGGGTGTAAAGACTCCGGAGGGGCTCCTTCAGTCAAGTAAGACGGTGACTGCGTACAAGACAACAATTAGCAATCAATTCAACAAGTATACGTCCACTGCGGGTTCCAAGAGTGATATCATATGACCTAAGCATAACTTCTAACATGAAAGGCAGTCAATTACTCAAAAACAAGGAAAAAGAGGTAATAACAATAGGCTATTCGACTTTACAATCTTTCGGGACGGACCAAGTCTCAATCCCTCACGGTGCACGCTCATACGGCCGTCACCTAGCATGTGCGTCACCTTTAAATATTCACATCATACCAATTCTTAGGGTTTCATATCCTCAAGACCAGATTTAAGACTGTTACTTATGTCAAAATTCCTTGAATCTAGCCAAAAACAGTACAACACAATTAAAATAGGCTAAAGGGATCAATCCCATACGAAAAATACTAAATTAGAACCAAAAATCCAAAATCGGCTAAACCTGGACTCCCGGGCCCACGTCTCGAACCCGATGAAAGTCATAAAACCCGAAAGCCCATTCACTTACGAGTCAAACCATATCAAATATATCAAAATCCAACCTCAATTTCCCCTCCAATTCCCAAACCCTAAACCCCCAAATTTCCAACTCATTCCCTAATTAGGTGATGAAGAAAGCCATAGATTTACGAAATTTAGACCAATCCGGGTTAGAATTACTTACCCCAACGTTTTCCTTGAAAATCCTCAAAAAATCACCTATCTCCCGAGCTTGTCAAGTCTAAAATAAAAAATGAAACTCTAACCCTCGAGCTGAGGTTTTTCTGCCCAGAAATACCGCATTTGCGATCCTCTTGTCGCCTCTGCGATGCCGCACCTGTGGAATTTTCATCGCAGGTGCGGATCTCAATTAAGCCCCCAGATTCCGTATCTGCGGTCACCTACACGCATTTGCGGGCCTTGCCCGCATCTGCGGTTCTTCTCATTCAGGCCTTCTCCGCATCTACGACTCCACTTCCGCATCTGGGGGCTCGCAGATGCGCTCATTTCTCCGCACCTACGCTTCCAGTCCACCATCCTTGCCCAAACCTACGACCTCTTACTCACTTCTGTGGGGCCGCACCTATGGGCTCCCCACCACAGGTGCGTAACACTAGATTACTAGAAAATCCAGCCATGCTTAAGTCCAAAATTTCCTTTCGATGGGCATCCAAAACACCCCGAGGCCCGCGGGACTTCAACCAAACCTACCAACAAATCATATAACCTCGTGCGAACTTAGTCGAACCTTCGCATCACTCAGAACAAAATCAAAGCACCAAATTACACCCGGATTCAAGCCTAAAGAACTTCTAATCTTCTGAATTCCACAAACGACGCTGAAACCTACCAAACCACGTCCGATTAACCTTAAATTTTACACACAAGTCAAAATTGACACCACGAACTTACTCCAACTTCCGAAATTCCACGCAGAAACCTACCAAAACACGTCCGATTAACCTCAAATTTTACACACAAGTCAAAATTGACACCACGAACTTACTCCAACTTCCGGAAATCCATTCCGACCCCGATATCAAAATTTCCACTGCCGGCCAAAATCTCCAAAATTCTAACTTTCGTCAATTCAATCCTAATTTTACTACGGACCTCCAAATCGCATTCCAGACGAGCTCGTAAGTCCTAAATGAACTAACGGAGCTAACGAAGACATCAAAATTCAAACCTGAGGTTGCTTACAAACAAGTCGACATCCGGTCGACTTTTCCAACTTAAGCTTCCAATTAAGAGACTAAGTATCTCAATTCATTCAGAAACCACTCCGAACCCGAACCAACCAACCCGATATGACATAATGCAGCTGCAAAGCACAAAAGAAGCAGTAATAGGGGAAATGGGGATATAACTCTCGAAATGACTGGCCGGTTCATTACATCCTCCCCCTCTTAAACAAACATTCATCCTCGAACGAGTCTAAAAGAATACTTGGAGTTTCAAATAGGTGTGGATATTTTCTCTGTATCTCCCGCTCGGTCTCCCAAGTGGACTCCTCCACAGGCTGACCTCTCCACTACACCTTCACTGAAGCTATATCCTTTGACCTCATTCCGAACTTGCCGCTCCAAAATGGCCACATTCTCCATATCATAAGTCACATCACCATCCAACTGAACCGTGCTGAAATCCAAAACATGGGACGGATCGCCGATATACTTCTGGAGCATAGAAACCTGAAATACTGGATGCACACTCGACAAGCGAGGTGGAAAGGCAAGCTTGTAAGTTACCTCCCCTATCCTCTAAAGTACCTCAAAAGGCCCAATGAACCGGGGCCTCAACTTTCTCCTCCCCAAACCTTATAACACCCTTCATGTGTGATACCTTCAGCAGAACCTTCTCCCCAAACATGAAAGACACATCACAGACCTTCCTGTCAGCATAGTTGTTCTGCCTAGACTGTGTCGTGCGAAGCTGCTCCAGAATCAATTTCACCTTTTATAATGCATCCTGGACCAAGTCTGTACCTAAGAGCCTAGCCTCACCCGGTGAAACCATCCTACTGGAGACCTACACCGCCTCCCATATAAAGCCTCATATAGAGCCATCTGAATGCTCAACTGATAACTGTTGTTATATGCAAACTCCGCGAGCGGCAGAAACTGGTCCGATGAACCCCCCAAAACAATGACACAAGCATATAACATGTCCTCCAATATCTGGATAGTGCGCTCGGACTGTTCGTCCATTTGAGGGTAAAAGGCTGTGCTCAACTCAACCTGAGTACCCAACTCTCACTACACGGCCCTCCAAAACTGCGATGTAAACTGTGTTCCTCTATCTGAAATGATGGAAACTGGGACACCATGAAGGCGAACAATCTCTCGGATGTAAATCTCAGCCAACCGCTCTGAAGAGTAAGTAGTACTAACTGGAATGAAGTCCACAGACTTTGTCAGCCGATCCACAATCACCCAAATAGCATCTAACTTCCTCGAAATCCGTGGGAGCCCAAATACAAAATCCATGGTGATCCGCTCCCACTTCCACTTTGGGAGAAAGACACCCGGTCTCTGATGCTCATACTTAACCTGCTGACAGTTGAGACACCGAGCCACAAACCCAACTATATCCTTCTTCATCCTCCTCCACCAATAGTATTGTCTGTGGGGCCGCACCTGCGGGCTCCCCACCGTAGGTGCGAAGCACCAGAACACCAGAAAAACCAACCATGCTTAAGTCCAAAATTTCCTTGCAATGGGAATCCGAAACACCCTCGAGGCCCCCTGGACCTCAACCAAACCAACCAACAAGTCATATAACCCCATGAGAACTTAGTCGAACCTTCAAATCACTCAAAACAATACCAAAACACCAAATTACACTCGAATTCAAGCCGAAAGAACTTCTAATCTTCTGAATTCCACAAATGACGCCAAAACCTACCAAACCACGTCTGATTGACCTCAAATTTTACACACAAGTCAAAAATGACACCAGGAACCTACTCCAACTTCCTAAATTCCATTCCGACCCGGATATCAATATTTCCACTGCCGGTCAAAATTGTCAAAATTCTAACTTTCCCAATTCAAGCATAATTCTACTACGGACCTCCAAATCGCATTTCGGTACGCTCCTAACTCCAAAATGACCTAACAGAGCTAACAGAACCATCAAAATTCAAATCAGGGGTCGTTTACACACAAGTAGACATCCAGTCAACTTTTCTAACTTAAACTTCCAATTAAGAAACTAAGTATCTCAATTCACTCTGAAACCACTCCGGACCTGAACCAACCAACCCGGTAAGACATAATACAACTGTAAATCACAAAAAAGCATAAATGAGGGAAACATGACTGTAACTCTCAAAATGACCGATCGAGTCGTTACAAAAAGGGAGTAAATAAAAAATATGACATAATAATACTGAAGAAATCATCTTTCGATATAAAAAATGTTAAAGAAAGAAATAGACATAAACATGGTGACCATAGTGTTCGTCAGGTGAGGAACACCTTTCATCTTTTGATCTTTGCTAAGCACATTTACTGTCTTCTTACCGTGTTCTGCCTTTTCAATCCCTCCTTTTATCACATCAACAAATTTCTTGATATTCATCTTTTTCTATATGGGAACTGACTCTACAGTACAGGAAAAAAAAAGAATAAATTTACCAAAAGAAAATAAGGAATAAGGGTAAAATCCACAAAAGAGATTTGATACTTTTCAAATACTTTTAAAGAGTTTCTTCTGAAAGATACAAATGTTCAACAACACTAAGAGAAAATACTTCTGTAGCAAGTTCAACTTCAAGCAGAATCATACCTCTCTCCCCGCCTTTAATAGGGCAATCAAGCCATGTTGTGCAGAGAGAAAATTCATGAATAATAATATCACTATGAAAAAATATCTACTTCACCATCTGATGAAACTTTAAAATTCAAGATTTATTGGCATGAATGAAGGTCACAAAATTAAAGGTGGTCAAATAAATTGAACATGGGCATACCGATTCAAGTATAAAAAGTTGTTTAATCACTAAGTAAGTTGTACATTCCTCAAGATGACCGATATAATCATCATTTCTCGCATAAACTATAACCGCATCATGAGGTCTTATTGTCATATCCTCCTCAGAGTCAAAAAGAAGGAACGAGGAAAAGGAAATTGCAAAGAACAGAGAAGATGTGTATTCTGCACATTAAATTAAGTAAATATAGTCAGTACATGCTACATATGCTTTCCTTTTGGTTAAATAATGACTATTAATTCAAGTATTCATAATCTTTAGCATCCAAAGGCAAGTAAAAATCAACAAAGTAAAAGAACTTTAATCTACGAGAAAGTGACATGCAATTGAATGCCATTACTAACGTCACAAAATTTTCTGGGAACTAAATTTTGTAACTATGAAAAATTAATACATAAATGCAATAAAAAAGAAAAACATTAAGAATAAGCGACACTAAAGGACGAATATGTTAACCATTCATCTTGTAAGATCATTTCTATGGTATTTCAAGCTTGAAACGATTCGGAATTTTCCACAACTTTCAAATTCCACTGCCTTAAGTTGCTTGAAATTGTCGGATTTCATGGTGTAGCCATCTTTGCAAATTCAAAATAAGAGAAATCGCATACTATTGTAAATCAACTTGGGGAATACTTTTGTTAGCAGAAAACATTGAACTATTTGTGGTAGATAAAAAATAATTACGGAGTTAGATTAGTATTGTTGATGAAGCTCATTGTTTGGGATCGTGGGATTTTTCTTTTTTTTTTTTCCGTTTTATTGTACAAATTTACAACTCTAACTATTTAGGTATATATTAATAATAATTAATAACTTAAAAAGAGGGCCTAATCCAAACTTGAAGATAAAAAAAAGGCATAATCCCAACGTGAGAGGAATTGATTAAAATTTTAATTACCCAGATTTAATAAATAAATTCAAAAAGACCAACAAACATACGAGGGAGGAACTATGACTTTTGTTTATGTTTTAACTGGCGGAGTTCTAAAATAATTTAAACTCCAACAAAGTTGGCGAATTATCCTAAATATAGACACTTGTCAATTTAATATTATTATCACGGTCCAAAATCCCACCACAGGCGTCGTGATGGCACTTAGTCTGTAAGACTAAGCAAGCCAATTATAATAACAATTCAAACCATTTTTAAACATATAATTTAATACAAGTGTCGAAACTAAAAAACGGAAACAAATATAAAAACCTCCCAAGATTGGTAATACAAAGTCACGAACTCTAATTGAATACATGAAATGACCTCGAGGATCGGATAGACAATATTGTTCGAATAAGAATTGAAAGTACAATAAAATAGAAAGACTCCAAGGGACTACGACAATCAAGCATCTCTACCTTGAATCCTTGCGATCACACTCTAACTATGTTCGAGTCCGATATCTCCAATACCTGGCTCTGCACGAAACTGTGCAGAAGCGTAGTATGAGTACACCACAGTCGGTACCCAGTAAGTATCAAGATTTACCTCGGTAGAGTAGTGACGAGGTACAGTCAAGACACTCATTATTCTAATAACCTGTGCAATATAGCATATAAAAATAGTAGGAAGTTAATAGCAATGATAACAACAATAATCAACTAATGATATAAACAGCAAGGCAGCAAAAACACCATAAATATTGCTCAAACAATTATGAACACAAGTACAACCAAATAATCAAGTCCTACAAAATATACATCTTCATCTATAAGTTTTTCAAACAAAATCTTTAGAATATAATCCCTTCCATTAAATATATTTCGAATATACTTCCTTCAAATAAATATCTTTCAAATATAATTATTTCAAATAAATATCTTTCTAATATAACTTTTTCAAACAATATTTTGAATACTGTGACACCTCATTTATAATCATAAATAATAAGGGTCTCAACCCACTTTTGTATTTCCACGGCACCTTGTGCCCATATTTCTATTGTAAACGCAAGGACAACTCACTTTCCCAAAACATCAATATAAAAAAATCCACACGGTCAATTTATTTTCAATAAAGTGATGTTACAATTTTTAAATCAAGTAAGAAAACAACAAGTAAATGAATTTTTTTGAAATACTTTGAGTGAAGAAAATGGCATTTCAATTAAAATAAAGCATCCGATAAGCTAATGATTTGGGCGTAAAACTTATTAAATTAAAACATAATAGTAATTTTTTTATTTAAAATAACTCATTCACCGAAAACAAGTACAAACCAGAAATACAAATCCTTAGAGTGTCGTACGAAAAGCCAACACAATACAACATGAGTATACAATAGGGGCGCTCTCGAGGTACCGCCTCATAGTCCCAAAAGTAAATGCACGTCACGGGAGCTCCCGAGTTACCGCCTCGTAGTCCCAAAAGTAAATATGCAAAACAGGGGGGCTCCCGAGGTACTGCCTCGTAGTCCCAAAAGTACGTATGCAAGACAAGGCGAGCTCCCGAGGTACCGCCCCGTAGTATTAAAAGTAAATATGCAAGACAGAGGGAGCTCCCGAGGTACAACCTTGTAGTCCCAAAAGTAAATATGCAAGACAGGGGGAGCTCCCGAGGTGCCGCCCCGTAGTCCCAAAAGTAAATATGCAATACAGGGGGAGCTCCCGAGGTACCGCCTCGTAGTCCCAAATGTAAATATGCAAGACATGGGAAGCTCCTGAGGTACCACCTCGTAGTCCCAAAAGTAAAAATCACAGCATAATACAACTTGCATCTCAAGTGCTCAAAATTCACAACATATCACAAAATGCACATCAAGTGCAAAAATGTTACAACATGTCACAAAATGCCCATAAGCCACAACCAATTCCAAAGATACGACAAAATCAGTTAATTCCACAGCAATTAGCCCAAGGCTCCACACAACGTATATAAAACCTCAAAAACAACCAGAAAGATGGAAAAGTAACTCAACATAGGACAACGTCTTATTAAATCTAAATTTACGATAAATATATAATGCCTCTTTTAAAAATTATTTACTTAATTATTTGCAGATAGTAAAATTTATAATATAATTATTTTTGGGAATATCGTGTAAAAAACACAGGGAATTCACATCAAAATTCAAGTAGAAATCACACCAATTTATCAAGTAAAAACAAATTCGACAAATACAGATCTGAGGCATGGCAAATAGAGGATTAAATAAATGTCCACAATTATTCAGTTTAATATGTAAAAATGCTTAAGACTTTAAACCAATAAGTTTTTCACATATAAGCCCGAGCACGTGCTTGTCACCTCGCGCACACGGTGTTTCACATTTCACAAATAGCACATAATACTCAATGCCTAAGAGGTAATTCCTCCATTCAAGGTTAGGCAAGATACTTAACTTTACGGAGTTAGGCCGATATTCCAAAATAGCCTTCTTGCTTGAATTGACCTTCGGACAGCTCAAACCTATCCAAATTAACTGTATAACTTCATTAAAGATTCATCGAAAACAATTTCGGGTAATAAAAATTTGACTTAAAATTTCATATTAAAAAGTCAACCAGAAGTCAATGCGGGACCCGCCTCTCGGAACCTGACATAATTTTCACGAAATCCGAACATCCATTTCGATACGTGTTCAACCATACCAAATTTATCAAATTCCGATAACGAATCGACCTCCAAATCATAAATTTTTGTTTTTGAAAAGTTTTACAAATTTCTCCAATTTCTTCCAATTAATTCACTAATAATTGATGAAGACAACCATGGAATCATGAAGTATAATAACTTTTGGATATAGAACACTTACCCCAATCCACATGGTAAAAATCACCTAAAAATCGTTTCAATCCGATCTCCATAGCTCCAAAACTGTGATGTAAACTGTGTTCCTCTATCTGAAATGATGGAAACTGGNTATGTTAAAATGGCTGAAACCCTCGTTATAAGAATCTGTCCAGGCAAGTCGCATTTGACATTTGCGATTTGCCTCAGTCTAGAAAAACGGCATTACCAGCCTTCAGTAAATCGATCATAACTTTCTGTACAAATGTCCAAATGATGAATGGTTTAACTTCTGCATACTAGACCAAGGGTTACAACTTTCATGTTTTGCTCATCTTCCAAATCCTTATAAATTGCGAGATATAAACTCCCAAAATCAGCCATGTGCAGCAGAAATTTATGGCGATGCACACTGCTGTAGCCAAAATCTGCAGTACGCGCCTTCAGTTAGTCAATCATAACTTTTTGTACAAATATTCAAATGATGAATGGTTTATCTTTATAGAAACTAGAATCAAAGGGATACAATTTTATGTTTTGATAATTTCCATATTCCTTATATATTTCGAGATATAATCTTCCAAAGTTAGCTCTGCGCATCAGAAATTTCGCACACTGCTATAAAAAAATCAGCAGTTAAAAATAGCCTAAAAATGATCTGAAACTCACCCGATCCCCTCGGGACCCCGTACGAACATACCAACAAGTCTCAAAACATATTATGGACTTAGTCGGGACCTCAAATTACATCAAACAATGCTAAAAACACAAATCACACCTCAATACAAGCCTAATGAAACTAAGAAATTCTAACTTCTACATTGATGCTGAAACCTATCAAATCAAGTCCGATTGACCTAAAATTTTGCACACAAGTCATAACTGACATAACAAACATGTTCCAATTTTTAAAATCGGATTCCAACCCCGATATCGAAAAGTCAACTCTTGGTCAAACTTCTGAATTCCATTTTTTTCAACTTTCGCCAAAATGCTTCAATTTATTCTACGTTCCTCCAAATCCAATTTCGGACATACGCCTAAATCTTAAATCACCATACGAAACTATTGGAATCATCAAAATTCTATTCCGGATTCATTTTCTCAACAATCAAACTCCGGTCAACGCTTTTCATTTAAGCTCCAAAAATGAGAATTGTTCTTTGAATTTAATTCTGAATCTTCCAAAAATCAAACTCGACCGCACACGCAAGTCATAATACGTATCACGAAGTTGCTCGGGAACTTAAGTCGCTGAATGGGGCATTAATTCTTATGATGACAAGTCGGGTCATTACAATTATGCCACTTGTCATTGTAACATTTCTTTGCCTCTCCTATTATATATAAATAGATTTCAAGCTTGAAACGATTCGGAATTTCCCGCAACTTTCAAATTCTATTACTTTAAGTTGCTTGAAATTGTCAGATTTCATGGTGTAGCCATCTTTGCAAATTCAAAATAAGAGAAACCACATACTATTGTAAATTAACTTGGGGAATACTATTGTTAAAAGAGAACAGGAACTGTTTGGGATCATAGGGTTTTTTTTTCTTTTTTTTTCCCATTCTATTGTACATATTTGCAAACTAACTATTTAAGTATATATTAATAATAATTAATAACTTAAAAAGAGGGCCTAATCCATAATGTGAAGATAAAAAAAAGGCCTAGTCCCAATGTGGAGGAATTGATTAAAAATTTTAGCGACCCAGATTTAATAAATAAATTCAAAAATACCAAACAAACATACGTGGGAGGAACTATGATTTTTGTTTACTTTTCACTGGCAGATTTCTAAAATAATTTAAGCTCCAACAAAGTTGGAGAATTGTCCTAAATATATACACTTGTCAATTTAATATTGTGCCGCTTGTCATTATAACCTTTTTTGCCTCTCCTATTATATATAAATTTATAAGGGTAAAAAGGTCGAAAACCTTTCCTATTTAATATTTTCTTAAGGCGCACGTAAAAGAGAACCACGATGCATAGTTTGAGACGGAGGGAGTAACTGCCTAACTAACTCCCCTCTTGAAAGTACTATTATGCCCTCATATTTAAAACAATTGACTAAAGTGTCCCCCCCCCCTCTATTAATTGGTATATAAAAAAAATTCTTCCCCGTCTAAGAGTCTTTGTCCTCAAGGACAAAGTTAGGAAAGAAGGACTGATCGTCTACCCATGTGTTATCTTCAATTGGGCAATTGAACCATTTTATTAGAAACTTAATAATCTTCCTGTTATATTTGTCAATCACTCGAGAATCCACAATCTGTTTTGGTTATAAAATAGTATGGCCATATGAGGAAAGTGACGCTGGTAGGTCGAGAACCACAGGAGCAGGACCAATGTGATTCTTGAGATGTGAAACATGTAATGTAGAGTGGATCTTGGCATGAGGTGGAAATTGGAGTTGGTAAGCTACAGACCCTACTCGCTTAACCACCTGGAATGGCCCGAAATACTTAGGACTGAGTTTGTGAAAAGAATGCTTTTTTCGGAATATTGTCAATAATGCTGGAGTATCACATACACTAAATCACCATCTGCAAATTCCCTAAATGATCTTTTCTTGTCAGTATAGGCTTTTATTCTAGATTGAGCAAGCAATAATGGTGTTTCAATAACCTGATGGTGCTTTCCCTCGGTATGAACTTCTGTCAACCTCATCCACTAGTGAACTATAAAGAATGTAAGGCATATGAGTAGGAGGTTTATGGCCATATAATACTTCAAATGGAGTCAGTTTTGTAGCAGAGTGATAGGTGGTATTATACCACCACTCACCAAGTTATAGCCAATGTATCCGATATTTAGGCATGTTAGTACATATGCATCGAAGGTATCCTTCTGAGCATTTTTTCACGACTCGGAATTCCCACCTTCGTGATCGTGATGATGCCTAACATTTCACTTGCTAGGCAAGCCAACGTTAGAGAATCTTTAAGCCAGTTTTAATCAATTCAAATAAGTAAAACCAATTAAACCAAAATAAAACTAAAACGAGGTACGAAGTAGCATAGTAAGCAATAATATCTAAGTACAACCCGAATTTGGATTCACAAGTGCACGAGTTTTTAGAAGTTCTACAAATAAAGTTTGAAATAAATACAACTGTCTCGAATGAAATGAACAGTAACTAAGAAAAGAGGAAGGGATTCAAGGTCTGCGGACGCCAGCAAATCTACCTCGAGTATACAAATAAGCTAATCCGAGTTGATGCACCTCACGGACAGCTGAGAGCAGTACAAAAATCTACATAAGAAGTGTACAGTGTAGTATGAGTACAACCGACCCAATGAACTCCGTAAGTGTCGAGCCTAACCCCGACGAGTTAGTGACGAGGCTATGACCGGACAATCACGTAATTAAACATATACAAATGAGAACATAAATACAACATAACAACAAATAGAGATTAAACAGATACTAGTGGGAGGGGACATGCGAAAAGGGGTACAAGATACAGTAACTACAACAGGAAAGGATTGTAACGACCCGACCGGTCATTTTGCGTTATCGAACCCTATTCCCCTAATAAAACCTCCCATGGCAGCTTATTATGATTTATAACTTGCGGGGACTGGTGGTCCGGGATTCAGAAGTGGTTAGAGTGCTATAGGAGCATTCGGTTCTTTAAGGTTGGCCTTCAAGGCCAAGTTTGACTTCGGTCAACATTTTTAGTAAACGACCCCGGAATCGAGTTTCGACGATTGCGGTAGCTACGTATGATGATTCCGGACCTGGGCGTATGTTTGGAATGGGTTTCTGATGACCCCGGAGCATTTCAGCGCCCAACATTGAATTAAGAGTTCCTTAAGTTCCTATTATGGTTAGGGACTTTTTTTATATCGAGGTCCGAGCGGAATTCCGAGATCGGGAATAGTTCCGTTATGTCATTTATGACTTGCCTGCAAAATTTGGTGTCATTCCGAGTAGTATAGGTCGTTTCAGCGCGTTGTTGGCGAAGTCTAGAAAACTAAAGTTCCTAAGTTTGGTTCTAGGGGTTTTGAGGTATGATTTTGAGTTTTAGCGTTGTTTTGGGTGTTCCGAAGGCTTGAGCGAGTTCGTATTATGATTTGGGACTCGTTGGTATATTTGGACGGGGGCTCAGGTGGGCCCAGGTGCCTCCCGGACACCACATCAGGCCAAAAACCAGCTGAATTAGCTACTGGTGCACCTGTTCTGGTGTGATCGCAGGTGCGGTTGCCCAGTCGTAGGTGCGGGACCGCTCCTACGGTCCCTGCCTCGCAGGTGTGTCCCCCAGTGGTCAGGTCAATTATTGCAGGTGTCGACGAAATTCCGCAGGTGCGGGCCCAGGCATCCTAGTTGTCACGACCCATTTTCGGAGTCGTGATGGCGCCTGTTGTGGAAGCAGGCAAGCCACCCATTTTATCTAACTAAATACAATTCCCAATATAATGCATTTTTTAACAAGTCTGAAATCAATAATAATAATAATAATAATAATAATAAATCCAATATTTTTGGGAAACCAGTTTATGAAATTCAAAAGACCAAATCCTACTAACCCCGGATCCAGTGTCACACAGTCATGAGGTTCAAGTACTTAATACAACCAAAAGAAATGACTAACATAGTCTGAAAAATAAATACAACAGGTAGAAAGGAAAGAGAAGACGAGATCACGGTCGCCATCTGCTACCTCGTCAACTCTAATGAACTGCTGCTACTCACTGACCCGAGCTGAATTCCACTGTACCTAGATCTGCACATAAAGTGTAGGGGGTAACGTGAGTACACCAACTCAGTAGTAACAAAACCAAGGAACTAAACCTCCGATAATTCAACAACAATATATGACTTGGACATGACAGTAATATATAAGGAAATAAACACGATGCATCAATATATGTCTGTAACTCTGCATACTAGCATGAATTCATATAGAATCAAGAATGATGTGTACTCATTAAGCAAGCTATCATAAGGTGGTCCACTCAGTACTAGAATACGGCCTTCAGACCCAGGGAAGTCCATCCCAGATATTACATAAACACAAGTGACACAGTCACCAAGTACTGAGGAAAAAGGCCGATCTAGCCCCCACGGAGAAAATCCATCTCCGGAACATAATCACCAGTGTATAGACTCCGGAGGGGCTCCTTTCAACCCAAGTGCTATATCAAGCCAACGAAGGCATGATTCCAGGATCGCTGTGGTGTGCAGTCCGACCTCATAACTGTCTCAAAACCAGGCTCCAAGCCTCACTCAGTCAGTACCTTCCAGTCTCACTTACAATGCTCTAACATATGAAAATCAGCTCAAACCAATGATAATATAGAATAAACTAGCAACTTACGAGACTGAGGCATGAAACATATACTATAACAAGACTGAGTACATGAAAGCAATAATCACAGATAGAGACAGCAATAATCGACCATTCCGGTCTAAACACATCGGCGTGAAGCCTTAACATTTATTCTTAGCATGATTTCTATTTCGTTCAAGGTAAATACCACCTTCACAGTACAAATATCAACCTGATATAACCATTAGAAAGTGCCATGAGATGAGCCAGGCTACAAATATTCGGTAAACGCCCGCATGCCCGTCACTTGGCAAGTGCATCACCTTAATGAACATCAATTATCAAATAGTTTGGGGTTTCGAACCCTCAGAACCAAGTTTGGAAATATTACTTACCTCAAAACTGGCTAAAATACTATTCCGCAGTGCCTTTGCCTCTAAATCTGGCCTCTGAGTGCTCCAAATCTACAAAGTTCATATTTTTATCATCAATTTATGCTTAAGGAATAAATTCTAATAGAAAAATATCAATAGTCCAAAACCCGACCCCCGGGCCCACATCCCAAAACTCAGAAATTATTATACCAAACTGTTCTTCATCATCCCACAAGTCCGTACATATAAAGAACACTAAAATCAGAGTTCGTTTGACCCCTCAAATCAATCCCTAAAGGTCTCAAAATCTCAAGCCCTAAACCCACCTTTTTCTACTGATTTTTGTGAATTTAACACTGATATTATGCTCTATAATCATCCATAAATGAGTTTTAAGGTCCAAAACACTTACCTCTATGAAGAAAAATGATTTCCCTCTTCAAAAATCTCCCCCAAAGCTCTCTGTCCGTAAAAAAATGGTGTAAAAATGGTTTAAGTCGTGGAGGGTTTAATTATATACTGCCCAGTGATTTCTTCACTGCGAAAAGCCACGCGATTGCGGTTCACAGCAGCTCAACCTCACCCGATCGCAACCAAATGCACTCGATCGCGAAGACCAATTGACCTCACCACCCCACGTGCCTGTCATGACCCTACGCGATCGCGATCGCGACCTAGCCCACACGATCGCACTTCACCTTCTTCCAAACCTACGCGATTGCAACCCGATTCACGCGATCGCGATGCAAAATTTTTCCTGGCCCTCAGAGTGTTCTACGTGATCGTATCCCTTGCCATACGATCGCGATTCACAAATCCCTGCTGCAAAAAAACCAGAAAACCAGCATATCTCTAAGTCCAAAAATGCTCGTTAACCAACCGAAATCCATCCCGAGCCCCTCAGGACCCCAACCAAAGTTACCAACACATCATAATTGATTATTAAAACTTAGTTGCACTCTCAAAATACCAAAACTAACACCAAAACACCAGATTTGATATAGGATTCACGCCTAAAAACTATGAAATTTCTAAAATCCACCAATGATGCCGAAACTATCCAAAACAACTCCGATTGACCTGAAATTTTGCAGACACATCCAAAATGACATTACGAACCTGTTCCAACTTCTGGAATTCCATTCCGACCCTGATAGCACATTTTCCATTGCCGACCGGAAATCACCAAAAACTAACTTTCGCCAATTCAAGCCTAATTCTACACCGGACATCACAAAAATATTCCGAGCACACTCCTAAGTCCCAAATCACCTAACGAAGCTATCCGAGCCATAAAATCCGCATTCTGAGGTCGTTTCCCAATAAGTCAACTCTTAGTTGACTTTTCCCATTATAAGACTATCTTTAAAGGCTACATGACTGAACTCTCCCCACAACCACTCAATTTCCAACCTATCGACTCTAACACATCAATAAAAAAAATAAAAATGCAGGTTCTACGTAACGACGGACCGGGTCGTTACATTCTCCCCCTCTTAAACATACGTTCGTCCTCGAACGAATCTAAAAATATACCTGGAGTCTCAAACAAGTGAGGATATCTGCTCCGCATATCCCGCTCGGTCTCCCAAGTAGCCTCCTCCACTGACTGACCTCTCCACTGCACCTTCACTGAAGCTATCTCTTTTAACCTCAAGTTTCTGACTTCGCGAGCCAAAATAGCCACTGGCTCCACCTCATAAGACATATCATCCTCGAGCTGAACTGTGCTGAAGTCTAACACCTGAGACGGGTCACCAACATACTTTCTGAGCATCGACACATGAAATACCGAATGAGCACTCGATAGACTGGGTGACAAGGGAAGTCTATAAGCCACATCTCTAACCTTCTGAAGCACCTCGAAAGGAACAATAAACCGCGGACTTAGCTTTCCTCTCTTTCTGAACCTCATAACACCCTTCATGGGTGATACCTTCAACAGTACCTTATCCCCTTCCATAAAAGACACATCCTGAACCTTCCGGTCCGCATAACTCTTCTGTCTAGACTGCCCCGTGCGAAGTCGCTCCTGAATCAACTTCACCTTCTCCAACGCATCCTGAATCAAATATGTGCCCAATAACTTAGCCTCACCAGGCTCGAACCAACCAAGCGGAGATAATAGATGATGAAATGCAGTGCTCAACTCTACCTCAGTACTCATACCTCTCTGCACGACCCTCCAAAATTGAGATGTGAACTAAGTACCTCTGTCAGAAATAATAGAAACCGGAACTCCATACAATCAGACAATCTCCTTAATGTAAATACCAGCTAACCGCTCTGAAGTATAAGAAGTGCTGACAGGAATGAAGTGCACGGACTTGGTCAATATATCTACAATGACCCAAATAGCATCAAAACCCTTCGAAGTTCGTGGAAGCCCAGTCCATGGTAATATGATCCCACTTCCACTCCGGAATATCTAACCTCTGAAGTAATCCACCTGGTCTCCGGTGCTCGTACTTGACCTGCTGGCAGTTGAGACAGCGTGCTGCATACTCAACAATATCTCTCTTCATCCGTCTCCACCAGTACTGTTTTCTCAGATCCTGGTACAGCTTCGCGGCACCTGGATGAATAGAATACCACGAACTGTGGGCCTCTACTAATATCAACTCTCGAATACCATCCATATTGGGCACGCAAATACGGCACTGCATCCTCATAACTCTGTCATCACCAATAGTCACATCCTGGGCATCACCCCGACAAACTCTATCTTGAAGAACTAACAAGTGGCGGTCATAATACTATCGTGCCTTAATCTGGTCTATAAAGAAGACTAGGAAGCCATGCTAGCTACCACCCGCGGAGGGTCTGACAAATCCAACCTCACCAACTGTCCCGCTAAAGCCTGAACATCAAGTGCTAACAGTCGCTCTACTGCTGAAAGGTGAGCTAGGCTCCCCAATCTCTCGGCTCTGCGACTCAAGGCATCGGCCACTATATTGGCCTTCCCCGGGTGATAAAAAATAGTTAAGTAATAGTCCTTAAGAATCTCTATGCATATCCTCTGACACAAATTCAAGTCCTTCTGCCTTAGCAGATACTGCAAGCTACGATGATCAGTGAAAATCTCACACTGTACCCCATACAAGTAATGCCGCCAAATCTTTAAGGCATGAACAGTGGCAGCTAAATCAAGATCGTGCACTGGATAATTCTTCTCGTGCACCTTCAACTGTCTGGATGCGTAGGCAATCACCATACTGCCCTGCATCAAAACCGGTCCCAATCCAACTCTAGAAGCATCACAATAGACTGTGTAAGAACCGAACCCGTAGGCAATACCAATACTGGAGCTGTAGTTAACGCTAAATTGAGCTTCTGAAATCTCTCCTCGCACTCATCGAACCATCTGATGGAGAACCCTTCTGGGTCAATCTGGTCAAAGGTGAAGCAATAGAAGAAAATCCCTCCACAAAGTGACGGTAATAACCCGCCAAACCTAGGAAAATCCTAATCTCTATAGCTGAGGACGGTCTGGGCCAACTCTACACTGCCTCTATCTTCTTCAGGTCCACCTGAATACCCTCACTAGACACTACGTGACCCAAGAAAGCTACCGAACCAAGCCAAA
>MDKI01277528.1:0-100474 GCA_005239505.1 Nicotiana paniculata
TCTCCGTGGGATCGACTTTGGGCTTAATACCCCAGATTTATATTTGCAACGCCCGTTTAGTATCTATAGAAGACATAGTTGAGCGTGATCACTTTTGCTGCCACGTTACAACACTTGAACTTATCCAAATTTCAATCCCTTCTCCTTAATCAACTTATTAATACCCCGCTAACTCAATGATTAACCAATTACTCATATAATTAAGAATTATCTCAAATTACTTATAATACTACTTTCTTTTAACACATTTTATACACTTTACTATCATGGTCATGCGGTACCTTGTGTGGCACTAGTCCATGAATATGGGGTATTATACTTGGACCATATCCCCAAATTGCCATACTTTGACGAAATTCATTTTCTCTGATTTGCTTACCCTCTCACCTTCACGAATTTACTCATCACTTGTTTGAAATAGCATAATGCTTATAATCTCAAAATAATCTCATTTCCGAACTTACATCGGTTAACTTACAACGAAACTTCAACGTACGAAAATGTAGGATGTAACATCATTTTCAAGCTTTCATCAATTTACTTATGACGTAATTTTACATACGAAAACTTGGGGTGTAACATCATTCCCCCTTTTGGAACATTCGTCCTTGAATGTTGATTGATGCACTTGTTATTTTCATAACCTATGTCTTCCGAATACTTTAGAACTTCCCTTGCCATTTAGGCGACTGTTCTATGAATAAATCCAAAGTCCAGGGCATTCCCCCCTTAGGCCTCCTTCTCACACCACGACTTGTAGTTGGAATCCTTCTAATCTCGTAACTGTTGCTACCTTCCATCATGCAGCATGTACGAATCTGACCTTGTAAGTGCGCCTATGCGACTCTTATCTCTTTTTTCCTCCAGCTTTTGGCCAATCTCTAGGCCTTACTCTGTAAACATATACAAAGCTTGACAAGATGTACTTCTGGGCATCTATAGGTATCCTAAATTTCTTCGCTCGGTGCTTTGTTGAGCTTACAAATATTGTTATACCTTATTTCAGAGATCCGTTTATCCATCCGTATGATTGTACTGTATCAAGATAGGTCATACTATACCATAGTTCTTACTTCGATTTATAGTTGATGAGGTCTACTACCAAATTCCGGCTTACTCTCGTTGTTTATCCTATATGCATAAGTCTAAGTCCTTTAATGTTTCCTCATTACTGTTCATCTTAAGAATGACGGCCTAGTCTCATCTCTTACTTTATGACTTTTATCCATCCATTATTGATTCACCTCAATATTGATCTACACTCTACCACTGATAACTTGAAACCCCTTACGTAATCACTTGGGCTCACATTGCATCGAGGAACATTTGAAGTGATTTCCATAATCGTATTTCATAGTATCTCGATGTGATTCACCTTATATGGGTATTTTAGACCCTTACAATTCATGAAATCCTCTTCAAGTCATTACTTAATCGAAGGCCCAAACGTCATCCTTTATCTATCACAATTACGCCCTTATTCCACTACCAGGGCAGCATTCCATCTCTTATAAGTGCTACCAGTATTAGACTCCTTTGAGTTCATTCTGGATATACTAAGCCTTCTATAACTTAAAGAATCCATCAGCTCTCTTATTTTCATGAGCTTAATCCCAAGAACTTATCCATTCTTGTCACCTTTTCACTCACCTTTTCTTACCCTTACTCCTGTCTTCCTCAAACCTTGTCACTCTACCATACTTTAGCTTGTGACCTACGCATATCTATTCATATTGTTCGCAAACTTCCTTCACCTTGTTTGCACTATAGATTTCCTTATGTTATTCTGGAACATCAAGTGAGACATCACATCATCTCTAACTCTTCTTTTACTCTCTAATTAGACCTTTCGATACTTATAAACCATAGGCTGAAATGTAAGCCACTGGCGATGCTGCTATCATTCCTGGATACTGGATCCCCACACTTATAGCCTTTAATCCGTAATATGGACTATTCACAACCTTCTGCATTTGAGTATTCGTACATTGTTCACCTTTACCTTTCTTACCTTAAACTCTTTCATCGCATCTTTTATCTCTTTCATGAACTACCTTCCACATAGGTATAATTCACGTTCACAACTTGAAGTTGTATCATAATACTTGTACCTCTAGGGCATACACAATTCGGTAGGAGTTTCATACTGACTTCTTATGAGGCTGGTACTTCTTCTAATTTGCTTTATTGTAGAGCCGTTATAGAATATAGCTACTGTACTATCTCTCTTTGTACCTCTGATTCCATGTTCTTAATCATGAAGCCTATAATTTTGTTTGTCCAATAATCAGATTCATGATTTACTTCGTTGATGTAACTCTTTAGTTTCCTCCTTCTCCTGGTCGGCCTTTATGTCGGCTTGACTTATCTTCCGCTCTGGGGTTCATGGTATTAGTTATTCTGTTTAGCCGTTCATGGGTGCTGGGGGAATATGCATGATACAATCCTTTAACAATTTAATCATTCGTTTATGATCTGGGCTCAATTCTTTCTTTTAACGTATACCAGAATCTTCTACGGCTGTATATGTTGCATGTATAAAAATCTGAACCCTTAAGTGAGTTCATAACGTAACCAACTCTGGATCATTGATCGAATAATTTCTTTTGTTACATTTTAGCTTTCTTTCAACGTAAGCTATTTCCTTTCCTAGTCTTTCTGCCCCCTTGTTGCGTCCATACTTAGCTTATAATGGTTCCCACGCATGCTATAGTTTTCATGAAACTCATATGGCCTTCGAATTTTTACTTTTAAATTTTTTTTTTCTTCCCGTTCATTAACCAGGGTAGGGCCACTTTTCTTTGGAGTGCTTACAATGTTGTTGTGAGACAGTTGTTACACGGCCTTTTCCTTTTTAGGTCGTTGTGCTTAGGTTTAAGCCTTCTTCCTTATTTCCCCACCTAGTCTTTCATTGTATTACTTAGGGAGAACCCTTAACTCTCGTAAAGCTGTGGGCTTATTACGGACCTTTTTAATTTCCTTACTTGCCTATAAGCATCCGTAGTTGTTTACCTCCGTGCCCTTGTGCTTGTAGGGTTACTCCTGAACTAATATTTTGATTGTCTTCATGGTGGAACTTTCTTTTATTTCCGTAACACTCATACGGTACCTTTTTAGCTTCCCCAAATCCTATATGGATAATTTTCAAGGATCACGATGTCATAACTGTAAAACTGAATTCCTCATATTGGGGTTCCCTATTTTTTTATTTTGCAGGATCTGTTGATTTGTCTGTATTCTCTTGTCTAGCCATTGCTAGGCTCTTCTTGAATCAACTACTAATTTCTTATTAGCCCATTCCCGTATCAATATTCCACGTAATATTTCTTGAGTCATTTCCTTTGTCTTAACTTGTATCTCGCATTGGCTCCTTATTAATCAACAATATCTCGGACAGGAACCCTTAATTCCTTCCCCTGACATCGTGTTTGCTTAATTCTATGGTGTCGTAGCATAACTGTAGGATTTGAATAAGTGCAGTCTCATCCCTTTCTCATTTATCGCATTTCTCCTTAATCATTCCATATTCCCCTCTTTAAGGGAGTACCAAGACTTGGAGCTACGACGACCTGCCTATAGACGTTTTTTCCTCTCCATCTGTGGTGTCATTTTGCATCATCAATTACCCTTACTCTCCTTGAGGTAATCCTTTTGTACCAAGGATAACAAAATTCTTCACTCGCAATGGTGGAAATTAGTGTAACTGGCACATATAGTCCCTTAAGTTTAACTTTTGCTCACATTGCTTGCTGAATGACCATTTTCTGAATTTCTCATGAATTTTCTTCTTTTGTCCATTCTATTAACGCCGAAGCAAAATCTGAAATTCTAATGATACTGACTATTATCCAATCATTCAGTCCTTAATTCATATTTAGTTATCCCGTTCACCTGCCCAAATGATTTGTATTACTTTGGGTGGTCTAACTTTTCCTTTTGCTCACGAACTTATTTCTTGAAATGAGGATATGACTTTATGGCCTATACTCTTTTGTTGTCTCAAGGCCTGTCACTTCTTGTCTTTTCCTTCACTTGACTACAAACTCTGTAATACTGTCTTTTTTTGTATCTACCATTGTCATAAATGTATCACATCTTACTCATAATTGATTCATTTACTTTCTTCTTATTTTCCAACTAACATTTCTATCTATCACTTTATTCTGAAAACTTATCGATAAGATATTCTTTTGTTTTTAGCTCCCCTTTGCTCCATCCGCTGGCCCTTCGGGTTGCTTAACATTATCTTTCTACTAGGGACGTGAGTCATACTAAGATGATATTTATCCTTTCTAGGCTTCTAGTGCCTATCTTTGTATTACTCATATCTAGATGTACTATTTTAGAGTGCACCATCGGGGTGTCTCACAAGGAGATCTATTAGCATTTTATCCTTCGGAAATGTCAACTAATACAAACAATTCATCCATCATATCTTCTTATACTACTTCTGTTAACCCCCATAGGGCATATCTGGAATGGGTGCGACCAATTATATATACCTCTGTTACTATTGAATATAACTCAAAAAGCTTATGTTTCTCTGCCTCAATTATAAACGATGTTAACCTTCATTAACTCGGTACCTCGTACCCTTTTCACCTTGCTCCTTTTACTTACTGAAACTTGTACTTACCTTCTTAATCTCTCATTGTCCTTCACCATAAAGATGGATAGGCATTCTTGCCTTAAGGCTTCTTATCAAGAAGCCTCTGTGGGCATCCCATCATACCATATCGTCCACTGTGGGAAAAATTATCATCGTATACCAGCTGATCAGGTGGTGGTGGGTATATAAAGTCATAACCTTTCACATATCCCATATACATATATATACATAAATATATACGCGTATATAATGTCGTTTGAATATACATACATATATACGCGTATATAACGCCGTTTGAATCATATTTTAGCCACTGTGGGCAACATCGTCATCATATACCAGCTGATCAGGTGGTGGTGCGTATATAACGCCGTAACCTTTTCCCATATCCCATTTACATATATACCCGTATATAACGCCATCTGGTCATAGGTCAATGCACATGTATGAAATGCATGAAAAGTACGTAATAATCTCAATATTCATTCTGGATAAACTTTTCCAACTGCGTATTATTCTGGGACCCATGAACAGAAAATAATAAAAATTCTCATGGGGAATCAAGAATATAGACACCCCTACTACTTCTATGAATAGAGTAATTTATGGAAACTGTGTATTTACTCGTTTCTTCAGTATAACTTGGATCATGCCAAAAAGGAAGAAGGGATAGCCTTAACATACCTGGGTCGATTCTCCTGACAATCCTTCTAACACATGTCAATGACGACAACACGTAACGGTGGATAGAAGTAGGAAAAAGTCCGTATGATATTCTTGATAAAGATTGCACCGTACTCCATTATAATTGCAAAATCTCACTTTGATTTGAATTGTTGAAGGTTTTATCTTACATATTTGGCTTACGGTTGTGACCTATGTTTGTAACATACAAAAATTTATGTTTCAATGTATATAATAATGGGATTGTGAGTTATGTATCTTAAGAGGGGATATGGTTCACGTTTTTGTTTGGTAACTAGATATAATATGACTCATGTTATATGTGTCTATCCATTACTAAATGGAAATGACTCACTTTCTTAAGAATTAACACATAACATAGTTATTTTTGAGTCACAATTCCTTGGTTCTTTTGCTGCCACGTTACGACACTTGATCTTATCCAAATTTCAATCCCTTCTCCTTAATCAACTTATTAACCCCCCACTAACTCAATAATTAAACAATTACCCATATAATTAAGAATTATCTCAAATTACTTATAATACTACTTTCTTTTAACACATTTTATACACCTTACTATCATGGTCATGCGGTACCTTGTGTGGCACTAGTTCATGAATACGGGGTATTATACTTGGACCATATCCCCAAATTGCCAAACTTTGACGAAATTCATTTTCTCCAATTTGCTTACCCTCTCACCTTTACGAATTTACTCATCACTTGTTTGAAATAGCATAATGCTTATAATCTCAAAATAATCTCATTCCCAAACTTACGTCGGTTAACTTACAACGAAACTTCAACGTACGAAAATGTAGGATGTAACATCATTTCGCTTTCATCAATTTACTTATGACGTAATTTTACATACGAAAACCTGGGGTGTAACAAACTCGTTGAGTTTACTTCGGCATGGCCTTCATCTATCACCGACGTTATGAACTGTACGACTGTTCTCGAACTGAATTCATCGTCATCAACCGATGACCCCAAGTTAGCCAAAGCATCAGCCTCGTTATTTTAATCTCGGGGCACTTGGTAGGGTCCTTTCCTTAAATTGATGCATAGTTACCTGTAACTTGTCTAAATATCTTCGCATTCGTTCCTATTTCATTTCGAACGTCCCATTGACTTGATTTACCACGAGGAAAGAATCTCATTTAGCTTTGACCACTTGGGCCCCAAGGCTTTTAGCCAATTCAAGATCTGCAATCATGGCCTCAAACTCGGCTTCATTGTTAGTCAATTTCACTGTTCTAATAGACGGCTTAAATACATTCCTCGTAGGACGTTTCAACATGATGCCTAGCACGGACCCCTTTTTATTTTAGGCATCGTCTGTAAAAAGGGTCCAAAATCCTGAGGTAGTCCCCGAGGCTAACAATAAATATCTTTCGACTTCGGGAAAAAGTAGAGATTTTATGGCAGTTCGGGGTCAATACTCGATATTGTACCCGCTGATTTCAACGGCCCATTTGGCTAACCAGCCCGAGAGCTTCGTCTTGTGCATTATGTTCCTCAGTGGGTAAGAGGCTACGGCAAATATGGGGTGACATTGAAAGTGCGGTTTTAACTTTCTAGAGGCGCTTAGAAAAGAGAGTGCCAATTTTTCTAGGTAAGGATACCTTATTTCGGCTTCGCCTAGAGGTTTACTGACATAGTAAATAGGGAATTGCATACCTTCCTCTTCCTGGACTAAGACTCAACTTACCACCACCTCGGAAACCACCAAGTAAAGGAGCATTTGTTCATCCGCCTTCGGATTATGGAGCATGGGAGACTCGACATGTACCGTTTGAGTTCTTTTTCTTCAATAGTGAGAAGAACCAATGACTTTTGTTCAAGGACCTCGATATGAACCGACCTATGGTGGCTATACGCCCAGTCAGCCTCTGAACGGCCTTGACGTTGTCTACTATGGTGATGTCTTCTATGGCTTTGATTTTGTCGGGATTGATCTCGATCTCTCGATTGGATACCTTGAACCCGAGGAATTTTTTGGACCCGACCCCGAATGCACACTTTTCGGGGTTCAGCTTCATCTTGTATCTCTTCAATATGTCAAAGCTTTCCTACATATGTTTCAAATGGCCTCTGCTCGTAAGGACTTGACTAACATGTCATCAATATAAACTTCCATTGATTTTTCTAATTGTCCTTCGAACATCCGGTTTACTAGGCATTGATAGGTGGTGCCAACATTCTTAAATATAAATGGCATTACGTTATAACAATCGGTGCCGAATTTAGTGATAAAGGAAGTTTTTTCTAGATCACCCGACTCCATCCGAATTTGGTTGTACCCAAAATAGGCATCGAGAAAACTGAGTATCTCGTGTCTGGACGACACGTCGATCATCCGATCAATGTTAGGCAAAGGAATAGAATCCTTAGGGCATGACTTGTTCAGATCTTTATAATCCACACACATTCTCAACTTATTTCCTTTCTTAGGTACTACCACTACGTTGGCTAACCAATCCGGGTACTTAACTTCCCGAATGGATCCTATTTTAAGGAGTTTAGATACCTTATCCTTGATTAATGTGTGCTTGACCTCGGACTGCGGTCTCTTTTTCTACTTAACCGGATGGAAGTTCAGGTAGAAACTCAGCTTCTGAGTGGTTACCTCCGGTGGAATCCCCGTCATGTCAAGATGGGACCAAGCGAAACAATCTATGTTAGTTGTAAGGAATTCAATGAGATTTTTTCGGAGCTCGAGAGTTAACACTATGCCTAGGTATATCTTCAAATCAGGTAAGTGTTCGATCAATATGACTTGATCCAGCTCCTCGGCCACTGATTTGATGGCATCAAAACCATCAGGAGCAATGAACGACCTAGGAATTCCATAATCATCCTCCTCGCCTACTCCTCATTCTTCTAGTTCAGTCGGGGTCGATATCGGTGATTGCTATAAAATTTCTTCCTTCCTGGTCGGCTCCCTGTTTTTTGATGTCGAGACCAGGGGTACTGGGATCACCTCATCGACTGCGAACATTTCTTTTGTGGTCGGCTGCTCTCCATAGACCGTCTTGATTCCTCCCACCGTAGGAAACTTTAGTGCTTAGTGTAATGTTGAGGGTACTTCCTCATGTTGTGGACCCATGTCATTCCGAATAAGGAGTTATACCTCATGTCCCCTTCACGTAGAATTTTATATCTTGAATCGTCCCGGCAGAATTCACTGGCAAGGTTATTTCTCCTTTAGTAGTTTCACATGCCATGTTAAATCCGTTCAACACCCAGACCGCCGACACTATTTGACCTTGTAACCCCAACTGCTCTACAACCCTCGATCTGATGATGTTGGCCGATCTTCCTGGATCAAACAATAAACGTTTAATTCGAGATTGGTTGATAAGTATGGATATCACCAGTGCATAATTATGAGGTTGCATGATTCCTTCCGAATCCTCATCGCTGAACAAAATGGTTCCCTCTAGGATGTAATCTCTGGTGCACTTTCCCTCATGATGGATACTTTAGTGCGATTTATCATCGGTCCCTAGGGGACATCAACCCCTCTAATGATCATGTTGATGACATGTTGAGGTTCTTCTCGTTCGGTCTGATTGTTGGAGTCCCTAATCCTGAAGTGGTTTTTGGCTCGATCACTCAAAAACCCTCGGAGGTGACCGTTATTAAACAATCGGGAAAATTCTTCTCTCTATTTTTAGAAACCCTCGGTCTTGTGACCATGAGTTCCATGATACTTACATATTAGGTTAGGATCTATCTGGGTAGGATTGGACTGTAATGGTTGAGTCCACTTGGTTCCTTGATGAGCCCAATGGTCGATACGATGCTGGCTGTATAAAGGTTGAAGTTAAACTCTGATAATCTTAGTGCTTCCCTTCCCTATATAGTCTTGTCAAAATCATTATTGCTCATCAGACATCGGCGATTGGACCCACAGTTCTTCTCTTCTCATTCCTCGTGGGGTTACGCCCGAGCCCATTTCCCCTTCGATCTGCACTGTATGGTTTATACTGATCTCGGACCGGCCTTGATTCATGGTCGACGACTCTCTTAGGCCTGTTGTCGGTTTTGACGGGATAAACAATTCTAGAAGGTGCTTTGAGTTGGTCGTCCTTGACTCTGATTTTTGACTGGTACTTGTTGTGGACGTCGGCCCAAGTTAACGTCGGGTACTCTACCAAATTTGCTGCTGCAAAGCCAAGGAGCTTTGGGGGTTAAGTCCCTGAGTGAATGCTTGAACGGCCCAATCGTCTACAACCAGAGGCAAGTTCATCCATTCCTTTTGAAATCTTGACATGAACACCCTGAGCATCTCTTTTCCCCTTTGCTTAACCTTGAAAAGGTCTGATTTTCTGGTCTCGACCTTGATGTCCTCGGCATGAACCTTTACAAAGCATCCACGAGCATAGAGAAAAAATCAATGGAATTTGAGGATAATTTTTTGTACTATATCATAGCTCCTTTTGGCAAAGTTTCCCGAACTTCTTTAATAACACTGACTGGATTCGTCATCTTCCAAGTCGTTACCTTTGTTGGTGCATATGTAGGAGGTCACATTCATATTCGGGTCCGTGGTTGCGTTATATTTTGGAATATCATGCATACGACACCTCTTTGGGATTGGCGTCGGTGCCGCACTTGTAGGAAAAAGATTTTGGACATATTTTTTGGAGTCCGGGCATTTCAATATCGGGGGCACTCCTGGGATTTCATCAACCCGGGAATTATATTTCTCCACCATCTTGTAGTTTGCCTCAATTTTCTTTTCACCTAATTCCACCCGTTTCTTTAATGCTTCATGTAATTTCATTACTTCAAAGATGACACCGGGCTCAGTTTCACCCGGCCTTTCGGTGATCTGCTCATTGCTTCGGGTGTTCTTCCGGGATGGTTAGGGCTCAACTCTACTGAGGCGAAGCTTTGATTTTGCAGTTGCACTATCACCATCTATTGAGCCTGCAAAATTTCAAAGATCAATCGTAGACTGGCCTCGTTGCCTTCGCCTTCGGGCGCTCCTCGAGCCGTTGGTCAGGCTCCTCCGCGAACGTTGTTCTCGGGGTCGGTAGACAAGTTGGCATGAATGGCTACCTATGAGTTAGCATCGACTGGGTATGAAACTTGGGCTCCATTGGGATCAGCAGGGGCCACCTCATTGCTAGGCACCGGATTGTTGTTTTCGCCATAATGGCCAGACTCAGCCTTAATGTTCAAGTGAGAAGACTAAGAATTTAACATTTTAAAACTAACTTGAAATTGAGACCTTAAAGAATAAGTATAAAATAAAGTGTTTTATGGAGATTTGTATCACACCACCACTATAATCCTTATCCCCACGGTGGGTGCCAAACTGTTTACCCTTAAAACGGATAACAATTAAATTTGTACGAATTTTAAGGATATGTGGATTTATTCAACACAAGTAATCAAAAATGTTAGATAAATGAATTAAAGATAAAATAAACAATCAAACCAGTTGTATCATTGAGTCCGGGCTCGAATCCAAGTTTAACAGTAATTTCACCCTCGATCGGAGCCTCGATTCGAAGCCAAAACTATGATTAAAATAGGAACCTTTCAAAAGCTAGAAAGCAGAGAAATAAGTTTGTATTGCCTCGATATGTGTGTTCCAATGTGTCTATTGAATAAGAAACTTTCCCATTATATAGTAGGGGAGTTTTACCCCTAGTACAATTCTAAAAAAAGCTAAAAATCCTCCTTGTACATCAATCAATGATATGCTATCGTCGTCGGGTAAGATCCGAACGGTGATATCCGATTGGGCGCAGATATCACAGCCTTCCGTTATTCATGCGTGTGCAACTGTTTGTAGTGCTTTCCGAGGTCTTGGAGCTCGTTCTGAGTTCGGGGGTGTTGTCTTAGTAAGGCCCGGTGGCGATCACCCCTTCCCATCCTCGATTCAAATAGTTCTTAGGTTCGGTCTCTATCTCATACATTCATACTTCTTACTACGTTTGACTCACCAAGAAATCGAGGCGTGTGCTGACCCCGAGTTTACCCGTATACAGTATTCATACTGCATACTGGTATTGAGCATTCAGCCGAGACTTTTGGAAAGGTGGCAAGAACTTATTACATGCTTAAGAAGATCAAAACTTTTTTTAATTGGATGATGTGATGAGATTATGAAAGCATACAACTAAAAGAATTGTTGCACACTTTGTTGTATAGACTACTTGGTAACGAAAGTTCCTATATCATTTTTTTGAAGTGTATTTGGTAGTATTGGTTATTATGTTAATACCATTGGGCAATTAGTATGAAGCACACTAATTTTTCTTTTAACAAATAGAGGCGCTTTTGTGGCGACAAAATTCTCGCAACGAAACATTTGTATTGTCGACAAATTCGCAACCAATGGGTGGTTTTTGTGGAAACAGTCACTCACTATAGACGACGAGCCTCCAGTCGCCACTAAAGATCTCCATTGGACATTTTTTTAGTTTTAGTGTCGATTGTTGTCGCCACATATAATGTGTTTTCCTGTAATGTGTAGGTCGTGTATTTGATCGGAAAAATACATTTTTAATTAGTTGTTTCCATATTTCAAGTTTTAAATACGGGTCACCCTATTTCCTGACTGAAATTTTTCCTTAAAATAATGGGTGAAATAGAGATATCTGCTCTTCTAAAGAATTGAGATACCTAAGGCCTCATTTATGTTTGCACTTTAATCAAGGTCTGAATCTTAATCATTAGGATAAATATTCAAACTCGAATTAATATATATATCACGAATCTTTTGTTAGATATACCTTAAATATATGGATTGAAAGTAAGTTTTCTTAAGATTTTGAAAAAAAAATCTAAATTCACTCGAATGTTGATTTAAATATCTTAATGGACGTGAATTGAAAATCTACGTATATATTTGGACTCTAGAGGTTATGTGTCATCATATTATGACTTTTATTTTGAAGTTTGATTATATGTGACCGATTTAACTTTGACATCAAGCTATCTTTAAATTATAAAATAGATTCTTATGGAGATTAGTAAAGCACGCAATGACTACAATTCCTCAACTAGAAGATATTTTTCTTTTTACTCTATGGTATGAACGGGAAATTGAAGTGATAATATGAAGCACGGTCTTACTTGTGGATTAGCGAGTTTTTTCACTTTGGGTGTGTTTGGTATGAAGGAAAATATTTATCGAAAAATTGTCACGGCCCGAAATTTCCACATTCAGGACCGTGATGGCGCCTAATATTTCATTTGCTAGGCAAGCCAATGTTAGAGGGTCTTTAAGCCAATTTTAATCAATTCAAATAAATAAAACCAATAAAACCGAAATTTAAGCAAATACGGAATGTGGAATGACATAAAAACCAAAAATATCTAAGTACAACCCGCATCTGGAGTCACAAGTTCACGAGCTTCTAGAATATCTACAAATAGGGTTTGAAATAAATACAGTTGTCTCGAATGAAAATAACAGTAAATAAGGGAAATGGAAGTGGACTTCAAGTTCTGCGGACACCAGCAGATCTACCTCGAGTCTCTGAATGCCAATCCGAGCCTAAACTCGACGAGGTAGTGACAGGGCTATGACAAGATACCTACATAAATAAACCTATACAGACGGAAATATGTGTACAACATAACAACAAATAAAGAATTAACAAGTTCTATTGGGAGGGGAAATGCGAAAGGGATACAAGATACAGTAACTACAACAGGGAATGATAATAAGAACAGTCAATAAACCTTCAACCAACAAAATGAACATAAATTAATGAATAAAATTGCACGACATCAGCCTTCGTGTTTTTACTCTCAGCCTCACCATGAAACAGTAATAATGGCACGGCATCACCCTTCGTGATTTTACTCTCAATCTCACCATAAAATGATAAATATGGCACGGCATCACCCTCCTTGCTTTTACTCTCAATATTGCCATAAAATGATAAATACGGCACAACATCACCCTTCGTGCTTTCAATCTCAATTTCATCATGAAATAATAGATACGGCACGGCATCACCCGTCGTGCATTAACTCTCAAATATGGCACGACATAACCATTCGTGCATTAACTCTTAAATACGGTACTGCATCACCCTTCGTGCATTTACACTCTCCCTTACCATGTAACAATGAACATATAACAACAGGGAGATAGAATGAGCAAGATCAAGTCTTATGTCAACAATGGCTCCACTATACCAATCTCTACTTCACAAACAATGCTCAATTATTACAGATAGCCCATAAGTGTGGAAAGAACAATCAATTTAGTAATTAACTAGTCTAAGCATGGATATTAAGATCAAAGAAAGAAATAAATTACAAGGAACAAGTCCCACACGCATGCTTTAACCCAACAACAACGCATAACTACTCGTCACCTCACATATATGTTGTACCGTAACATTTCAACAAGTAGCACATAACAAACAAGTCCTAATCCTTCAAGTCAAGATTAACCATGACACTTACCTCGCTCGCAAATATCAACTCACAGATCAACCACGGATTTGCCTTTTAAACAAGCCTCCGAACCAACCAAATCTAGAAAATTATCAAGCAAACGATTCAAAATAAGACTTAAGAACTACCCACAAATGAAAAATATTCAAATTAGGTCACTATTGAAAAAGTCAACAAAAGTCAACTCCCGGACCCTCTTGGTCCAAACCCAAAATTCGGACCAAAACCCGATTACCCATTCACCCCCGAGCCCAGTTATATAATTAGTTTCGAAATTCGACCTCAATTTGAGGTCTAAATTCCAATTTTACAAAAATTCCTAGTTCTTCTCAAACCCCCAATTTCCACCATGAAAATCCTAGATTTTAGGTTGAAATTTTGTGAAAAGTAATGGAAGATTGAAAGAGAATAGGTTAGAATCACTTATCAATAAATTGGGGAAGAAGGGCTCTTGGAAAAATCGCCTTTAGGGTTCTCTAGGTTTGAAACTTTGAAAGAATGAAAGAAATCCCATCTAACCAACTTTTACATAGTTGCAGATGTCGCAATTGCGATACTTGTTCACAATTGCGAGAAAGAGATCGCAATTGCGAACTCCTCTCAGAATCCCAGTAATCGCATTTGCGATAAAATGGCTGCATATGCGAACCCTGATGCCCTCACAAATGACCTTTCTTCGCAAATGCGAAGATTCACAAGTTCACAATTGCAAACTTTTACCTTGCAAATGCGAGGCCCCCAAGTCATGCCCAAGCTCGCAAATGTGATGATTTCTTCACAAATGCGAGATGTGCAGCAGACACCAAAAACAGCTATGAATTCTAAGTCCAAACCACTCCGTAGCATATCTGAAATTCACCTGAGCCCTTGCAGCTCAAAACCAAATATGCACACAAGTCTAAAAATATCATATGAACTTGCTCGCGCGATCAAATTGCCAAAATAACACCTAGAACTATGTAGCAAACACCAAGTCAAATGAAATTTTCAAGAAAACTTTAGAACTTTTATTTTAATAACTGGACGTCCGAATCACGTCAAACCAACTCCGTTTCTCACCAAATTTGGCAGACAAATCATAAACAAAGTAATGGACTTATACCAAGTTCTATAACCCAAAATACAGACCCAGTATCAACAGAGTCAAATATTGGTCAAACCTTTAAACTTCAAAATTTTGACAAAAAGCAATAACTCGAGCTAGGGAACTCCAAATTCAATTACGGCATAAGCCCAGGTCTCAAATCATGATACATACCCACTAGAACCGTCAAAACACGGATTCGGGTCTATTAGCTCAAAATGTTGGCCGAAGTTAACTCAAATAGATTTTTAACGCAAAATTTCATATTTTATCAATTATTAACGTAAAAACACCCGGACTGCGCATGCAAATCGAGGAAGACTAAGATGAGATATTTAAGGTTTCGAAACATAGAATTAAGGTTTAAAACTCTAGATGACCTATTGGGTCATCACATTCTCCACATCTAAAATAATTGTTTGTCCTCGAACGGACATAGAAAAGTAACTGGACTGGTGAAAAGGTGTGGATATCTACTCCGCATGTCCGAATCAGACTCCCAGATAGTTTCCTCGATGAGATGACCTCTCCACTACACTTGAACTGAAGGATAAATCTTATACCTCAATTGTCAAACCTACCGGGCTAGAATAACCATTAGCTCCTCCTCATAAGTCAAATCCTTGTCCAATTGGACTGAGCTAAAATCTCACATGGGATGGATTTTCGTGATACTTCTGAAGCATAGACATATGGAACACTGGATGGACTGCTGATAAACTAGGTGGCAATGCGAGCCTGTAAGCCCCCTCACCCACTCTCTCCAGAATCTCAAAGGCTCTGATGTACCTAGAGGGGTCAACTTGCCCTTCTTTCCGAACCTCATCACACCCTTCATGGGTGAAACCCGAAGCAATACTATCTCTCCGACCATAAATGTATCACGAACTCGACGATCGGCATAACTCTTTTACCTGGGCTGAGCTGTGTGAAGTCGATCCTGAATAATCTTGACCTTATCCAAGGCATCCTGTACCAAATCTATACCCAACAACCGAGCCTCCCCCGGCTCGAACCATCCAATTAGCCTCATAAGGATCCATCTAAATGCTCAACTGGCAGTTGTTGTCGTAGGCAAACTCCACAAGTGGAAAGAACTGATCCCACGAACCCCCGAAATCTATAACACAAGCGCAGAGCATATCCTCAAATATATGAATAGTGTGCTCGGAATGTTCATCCATCTGAGGATGAAATGTTGTGCTCAACTAAACGTGTGTGCCCAACTCACACTGTACTACTCTCCAGAAGTGCGAGACGAACTACGTACCTTGATCATAAATTATAGACACGGGCACACTGAGAAGACGGATGATCTCGCGGATGTAGATCTCAGCTAACTGCTCTGAAGAATAGGTAACTGCCACAATAACCTATACCGCATTGAACTTCCTCTGAGTCCGTGGGAGTCCAACAACAAAATCCTCAATAACCTAATGAAATGCGCTAACTTGGTCAGCCTGTCCACACTAACCTATACCGCATCGAATTTCCTCTGAGTCTGTGGGAATCCAACAACAAAATCCATAGTGATACGCTCTCACTTTCGCTCAGTAATCTCTAACTTCTTAAGCAACCCACCAGGTCTCTGATGCTCACACTTTACTTACTGACAATTTAGACACCGAGATACATAAGCAACTATATCCTTCTTCATCGTTCTCCACCAATAATGTTGCCGCAAGTCCTGATACATCTTGGCGACACCCGGATGAATAGAATACCAGGAACTTTGGACCTCCTCAAGAATCAACTCACGGAGTCCATCTACATTGGGAACACAAATACGACCCTACATCCTCAAAACACCATCATCCCCAACAGTAACCTTCTTGGCACCACTGTTCCCCACTGTATCCCTAAGGACAAGCAAATGAGGGTCATCATACTGTCGCTCCCTGATGCGCTCAAATAAAGAAGACTGAGTGACTGTACAGGCTAGAACACGACTGGGCTCTGAAACACCCAACCTCATGAACTGATTGGACAAAGCCTGAACATATGATGCAAGCGGTCTCTCACCGAATGGAATGTACGCAAGGCTGCCCATACTTGTTGCCTTCCTACTCAAGGCATCGGCCACATAAATTGGCCTTCCCGGGAAGATACAAGATGGTAATATCATAGTCTTTCAATAGCTCCAACCACCTCCTCTGCCTGAGTTCCTTTTGTTTGAACAATACTAAAGACTTTGATGATCCATGAAAACCTCGGACGGCACGCCATAAAGATAGTGCCTCCAAATATTCAAAGCATGAACAATGGTTGCCAGCTCCAAGTCATGGACAGGTTATTCTTCTCATGAACCTTTAACTCCAGCGATGCACATGCGATTACCCTGCCATCCTGCATCAATACTGCACTGAGCCCAACATGAGAGGCATCACAATACACCGTGTAAGATCCTGAACCTGTGGGAAACACCAACACTTGCATTATACTCAAAGCAGTCTTGAGCTTCTGAAAGCTCGCCTCACACTCGTCTGACCATTTGAATGAGGCACCCTTCTGGGTCAATCTGTTCAATGAGGCTGCTATAGATGAGAACCCCTCCACAAACCGACGGTAATAACACGCCAAACCAAAGAAACTCCGGATCTCGTAGCAGACGTGGGTCTAGGCCAATTCTGAACTGCCTCAATCTTCTTGGGATCAACCTGAATGCCCTCTGCCGATACTACATTCCCCAAGAAAGCGACTGAGTCCAACCAAACTCGCACTTTGAAAACTTGGCATACAACTAGCTATCTCTCAGAGTCTGAAGTACGATCTAAAGATGCTGCTCGTGCTCCTCTCGACTGCGGTAGTAGATCAAGATATCATCAATAAACACAATCACGAAAGAATCCAAATAGGGCTTGAACATTGGTTCATCAAATCCATAAATGTTGCTTGGGCATTTGTCAACCCGAATAACATCAGTATAAACTCATAATGCCCGTACCGAGTCCGAAAAGATGTCTTAGGGACATCGGATTCCCTAATCCTCAACTGATGGTAGCCAGACCTCAAATCAATAATCGAAAACACCTTGGCACCCTGAAGCTGATCAAATAAGTCATCAATCCTCGGCAATGGATACTTCTTCTTGATGGTGACTTGGTTTAACTGTTGATAATCTATGCACATCCTCATCTATCCATATTTCTTATTCACGAACAACACAGGCGCACCCCAGGGTTAGACACTAGGTCTAATGAAGCCCTTATCAAGCAAATCCTGCAACTACTCCTTCCATTCTTTCAACTCTGGTGGGTCCATACGGTATGGTGAAATAGAAATGGGCTGAGTGCCCGGAGCCAAATCAATACAGAAGTCAATATCTCTGTTGGGTGGCATCCCCGGCAGATCTGCAGGAAACACCTTTGGAAACTCACGAACAACTGGTACTAAATCCATGGAAGGAACCTCCGCACTAGAATCACGGACATAAGCCAAATAAGCTAGACACCTCTTCTCGACCATACGTCGAGCTTTCACATAAGAGATAACCTTGCTGGTAGAATATCCAGGAGTCCCTCTCCACTCTAATCTAGGCAACCCTGACAAGGATAAGGTCATCGTATTGGAGAGACAATCCAATATAGCATGATAAGGTGACAGCCAATCCATGCTCAAGATGACATCAAAATCTACCATATTGAGGAGTAGAAGATCTATGCTAGTCTCAAGACTCCCAATGGTAAGTACACATGAACGATAAATACAATCTACAATGATAAAATCTCCCAAAGGTATGGATACACACACAGGAGCACTCAAAGAATCACAAGGCACAACTAGATATGAAGTAAAATAAGATGACACGTAGGAATAAGTAGATCCTGGATCAAATAGAACTGAAGCATCCCTACGGAAAACTGAAATAATACCTATGATAACACAATCAGATGACTCAGTCCCAGGCCTGGCTAGGAAAGCGTAACATCAGGGTTGGGCCCCATAACTCTGAACCACATCCCTGGGACAAACTTTAACTAGTTGGCATCCACATCTAACAGCATGACCTCCATCTCTAGTGGCCTGACCTCCACCTCTATCTGTCTGACCCCTACCTCTGGATGGAAACTGGTGCCGGAACCATGGCACGAGAACCCTGCTGTTGTGAGTTTCTCGGTGCCCGAGGGAAAAATCTAGCAATGTGCCTCGGGTCACCATAAGTATAACAGGTTCTCGGTTGTTGTGATTATTGACCCTGAAACTGACCCTGTCGACCAGAATAACCACCATGAAAGCTCTGGAGTGGAGGTGCACTAATAGGAGCTGGTGGTGCACTGTATGCTAGTTGATCGGGATGAGACATGTGAGGGCCGCAACCACCTGAAGCACTATGGGATGCCTGGAGTGCTTAATGAAATGGCCTCGGAGGATGGCCTCCACCAAAAGTACCCCTGCCTCCAGACGAGGCACTATTGAACCCACCGGAATGTCGAGGCCTCTTATCAAACCCCTGCCCTTTCTCTTGTGCAAGAACCACCTCGATCCGCCTGACGTCATTGACAGTCACCCGAAAAGATATCTCACCCCCAGTCTCCTTGGCCATCTGAATCCTGATAGGGTGAGTAAGCCCATCAATAGACCTCCCTACCCTCTCTCTCTCTCTCTCTCTCTCAGTAGGAAGAAAAAGAATAGCATGACGATCTAGATCCACAAAGCGGGTCTCGTACTGAGTAACAGTCATACTGACATGTTGGAGATGCTCGAACTACCGGTGGTAATCCTCTCTCAATGTGATAGGGAGGAACTTCTCTAGGAAGATCTGAGAGAAATGGTCCCAAGTAAGAGAAGGCGACCCAGCTGGTGTGGTCAACATGAAATTAATCCACCACCTCTTGGCGGAACCCGTCATCTGAAATACAGCAAAATCTGTGACTATTGTCATGGAAAAAGAGTTTGTTTTACCCCAATTGGTCTCAACTATCCTCATGTTCTGCAACACTCATGGCAGCAGTCAAGATAATCATGTGGGTCCTCAGAAGGTACACCACTGAAGTGAACTGGAAGATCTTGGTGAACTTGTCCAATCTCAATAATCCCTCAGAAGACATGGCGGGACTATCACCGGCATGTGCCACAACAATTGATTGAACTATCCCAGCTGGCGGTGTTGCTGGTGTCTGATTCTAGGGAGCCATCTGCTCCGGAGTGTGAGTAGCGGGAGTCTGTGCTCCTCCCAAAGCCTTAGAGACGGCTGGTGCCACATGGAATGTACCGTCCTGGGCTAGACTCTCCATAAGGCCAGCCAAATGGACCAAAGCGTCCTGAACTACTGGGGTGGCGATGAAACCCTCGGGGACCTGAGCTGGTCCAACAGGTACCATATGACCTGGAACCTCCTCATCAAAATCTAGCTGAGGCTCCACTACTGGTGCTGCTCGAGATCTAGGATGAGCTCTACCTCTGCCTCAGCCTCTGGCGCGACCTCTGCCCCTCGTAGGAGCTGCCACTAGGGGCTCCTACTGCTGTCCAGCTGAAGATGTAGCACGTGTTCTCGCCATCTGGGGGAGGACAAGAATAGAAGAGTTCAATCAGCAATGATAGAATAAAATTGCACGACAAAGAAGAATAGAAGTGAAATTTGTTCCTAAACATCATAACCTCTGGAAGATAAGTACAAACATCTCTGTACCGATCATCCAGACTCTACTAAGCCTGCTCGTGACTTATGAGAGCTAACAAAACCTAGTGCTCTGATACCAACTTGTCACGATCTGGAATTCCTACATTTGGAACCGTGATGGCGCCTAACATTTCACTTTCTAGACAAGCCAACGTTTGAGGATCTTTAAGCCAATTTTTACCAATTCAAATAAATAAAACCAATCAAATCGAAATATAAGAAAACACGGAATGCGGAATGACATAAAAACCAAAAATATCTAAGTACAACCCGGTTCTGGAGTCACAAGACACCCACGTAAATAAACTTGTATAGACAAAAATATGCGTACAATATAACAACAAATAAAGAATTAACAAGTTCTAATGGGATAGGACATGCGAAATGGATCAAGATACGGTAACTACAACGGGGAATGATAATAAGAACAGTCAATAAACCTTCAACCAACAAAGTGAACAGACATAATGAATAAAACTGCACGGCATCACCTTTCGTGCTTTTACTCTTAGCCTCACCATGAAACAGTAATAATGGCACGGCATCACCCTTGGTACTTTTACTCTCAATCTCACCATAAAATGATAAATACGGCACGGCATCACCCTACGTGCTTTCACTCTAAATTTCATCATGAAACAATAGATATTGCACGGCACACCCTTCATGCATTAACTCTCAAACATGGCACGATATCACCCTTCGTGCATTAACTCTCAAATACGGCACTGCATCACCCTTCGTGCATTTACACTCTCCCTTACCATGTAACAATGAACATATAACAACAGGGAGATAGAATGAGCAAGATCAAGTCTTATGTCAGCAATGGATCCACTATACCAATCTCTACTTCACAAACAATGCTCAATTATTACAGATAGCCCATAAGTGTGGAAAGAACAATCAATTTAGTAATAAACTAGTCTAAGAATGGATATTATGATCAAAGAAAGAAAGAAATCACAAGGAATAAGTCTCACCCGCATGCTTTAACCCAACAACAATGCATAAGTACTTGTTACCTCACATATATGTTGTACCCCAACATTTGAACAAGTAGCACATAACAAACAAGTCCTAATCCTTCAAGTCAAGGTTAACCACGACACTTACCTCGGCCCCAAAGATCAACTCACAACTCAACCACAGCTTTTCCTTTCAAACAAGCCTCTGAACCAACAAAATTTTAGAAAATTATCAACCAAAGGATTCAAAATAAGACTTAGGAACTACCCACGAATGAAAGATATTCAAATTAGGTCACTATTGAAAAAGTCAACATGAGTCAACTCTCGGGCCTGCTAGGTCCAAACTGGAAATTCAGACCAAAACCCGATTACATATTCACCCCTAGCTGGTTATGTAATTTATTTCGAAATCCGACCTCAATTTGAGGTTTAAATTCCAATTTTACAAAAATCTCTAATTCTTCCCAAACCCCCAATTTCCACCATGAAAATCCTAGATTTTAGGTTGAAATCTTGTGAAAAGTAATGGAAGATTGAAAGAGAATATGTTAGAATCACTTACCAATGAATTGGGGAAGAAGGACTCTTGGGAAAATCTCCTCTAGAATTACGGAATTTTGTAAAAATCAAATTTTGACCTCGAATTGGGGTCGTAGTTCGAAACTAATTGCATATTCGGGCTCGGGAGTGAATGGATAAATGGAATTTGGTCCGAGCCCCGAGTATGGACCAAGCGGGCCCGGGGTTGGATTTTAACTTTTTTTAGAAAACTTAGGAAAATAATGATTTTCAGTAAAGTTAGTTCCTTTAGCATAAATTAATGATATTAAACTAATTATGATTAGATTCGAGCGGGTTAGAGGCAAATTCGAAAGGAAAAGTGATAATTGAGCAGTGAGTGGCCTGCGAAATTGAGGTAAGTGCTTAGTTTAACCTTGACTTGAGGTAATAGGAATCCCCACTTATATGCTATTAGAATTTGCATGTGTGTGATGTATAGGTGAGGTGACGAGTATCTATGCACCACTAAATTATTGTTGAACATGGTCCCTTCCCCTTTTTCCAATTATTTGCTTCCGGGCTTCATTGTTTCATGATCATTGAGGTTTATATGTCTATATATATTCGTTGATTTATTGTTAAGTATTGCTTCAAGTAATTTGGAAGTGTTGATTGTTCTCTTGGCTTTGTTGTGTTACATAAAGATTGAGTTGGTTGTCAGTGTTACGATATATATATATATATATATATATATATATAAAAATTCCGGTTGGCTTCGTTATGAAATGATAATTGATGAAGTTTATGAGTTTTACATATTCTATTTACAATTGTTGATATAAAAATGTTGTGAAAGGCTTATCCTGAATTGTGAAAGTTTTTATGAATAAACAGATATGATATGTCTGGTGGGAGCGGGTTTCACGCCACAACAAGGAGTAATAAGGGTGGACAGCTGGGAGCGGGTTGCACGCTGCAACAAGAGAAATAAGGATGATTTATATATAGGGAGGAGCAATAAGGGTGGACAGGTGGGAGCGGGTTGCGTGCCGCAACAAGGAGCGATAAGGGTGAATATTTATGTTTTTATTGATTTTCAAAAATAAGGATTTGGAAAACTCCGATTTTAATAAAAATATTTTCATACTCTGATTTTATTGTGATTTAAATTGAAACTTGGAAATTTTGAGAAGTTGATTATAATTGATATCTGAAAGGAGTTATCCGAGTTGTTTATTTTATTTATTGTTGCAAGTTTCTGGTTATCGAGTTTATTATTATTGTTTCTTTCTTGCTTTATTATATATATTGTTCACATGTTATATTGTTAACGCCCCACCGTAGCCTCGTCACTACTTCATCGAGGTTAGGCTCGGCAGTTACTCAGTACATGGGGTCGGTTGTACTGATACTACACTCTGCACTCTTTTGTCCAGATCCAGGTACCGGCCAGAGTTAGGAGATCTTAGTAGCTGAGCATTTTCGTTCGAAGACACGAGGTAGATTTACTGGCATCCGCAGATTCCTGGAGTCTACTCTTTATTTTATGGACGGTGTTTTATTTCGTTCGAAATAGACATATACACTTCTTTCAACCATTATTTGTAGTATTCTTAGTACTTCGTGAATTGTGACACCAGACCCTGGGGTAGTTTTATAGTTATGTATTTAGTTCGTGGTTCGATTTAATTATTGACCGTTATTCGTATTTCATGAAGTTATCTAGTGGAAAGTATTAGATTTGTATTTATTTTAAATTGTTCTATTATATGTAAGTAACTTTAAAGGAAAATGGTTAGTAAATTTCTAACATCTGCTTGCCTAGCAAGTATTGTGTTAGGCGCCATCACGATCTCGTGGTTTGGGAATTTGGATCGTGGAAAGTTGGTATCAGAGCACTAGGTTTCATAGGTCTCACAATTCACGAACAAGCTTAATAGAGTCTAAGGGATCGGTACGGAGATGTCTGTACTTATCTCACCGAGGCTGTGAAGTTAGGAACAAACTCAGTTTTTATTTCTACTCTGTCATGCGATTCTTGGTATCTCAAATACTTATTGAACTCTTCTACTCTCTCGCAGATGGTGACAACACGTGTTTATTCTTCCTCTAACCAACAATTCGGTCTTCTAGCAGCAGCAGCTCCTATTAGGGGCAGAGGCCAAGGCCATGTCAAAGGACGAGGCAGGGGCAGGACTTAGCCCGTTGCTCATACTGCAGCCCCAGCTGCGGAGCCCCAAATTGAGATTGATGGGGGGCTCCAGCTCAGACTGTTCCAGCTAGACCAGCTCAGGTTCCAGAAGGGTATATTTCTACCTTGGTACTTCAGGATGCTTTGGTCAGATTAGTGGGCCTTATGGAGAGTGTAGCCCAGACTGGCGCACTCCTTGTTGCAGCATCCGCATCTCAGGCTGGAGGAGGGGTCCAGGCTCCTGTTACCCACACTCCTAATCAGACTACTCCTCAGGTTCAGACCCCAGCAGCCAATCCAATTGGGGTAATTCAGCCAGTTGCTCCAGCGCTGCCCGTTGATGGGGAAGCTATGTCCACTGATGCTTTGTGGAGATTGGACAGGTTCATCAAGCTTTTCCCTGTTTATTTCAGTGGTGCTACTTCAGAGGATCCTCAGGAATATCTACACAGCTGTCATGAGGTGCTTCGTAATATTGGTATTTTGGAGACCAATGGGGTCGACTTCGCTGCGTTTCAGATGACTGGTTCCGCCAAGAAATGGTGGAGGGATTATTTGTTGACTAGACCAGTTGGGTCGCCTGATCTGACTTAGGATCAGTTTTCTCACCTCTTTTTGGAGAAATTTTTGCCGATCACTACCAGAGAAGAGAAGCATCGTCAGTTTGAGCGTCTTCAGCAGGGCGGCATGACAGTTACCCAGTACGAGAATCGTTTTTTGTATTTGGCTCGGCATGCTATTATTTTGTTGCCTACTGAGAGAGAGGATTAGGAGATTTATTGAGGGCCTTTCCCAGCCCATCACGTTGAAGATGGCTAAGGAGACAGGGATTGAGATTTCATTTCAAGATGCGGCCAATGTGGTCAGGAGAGTTGAGACGGTTCTCGAGATGGGAGGTCAGAGGTCAGACAAGAGACCTCGTTATTCCGGTAGATTCAGCGGTGCCTCGTCTGGAGGCGGAGATACTTAGGGTAGAGGCCATTCTTCCAGGCCATTTAATTCAACACTTCAGACGTCCCATGGTGCTTCAGGTGGTCGTGGTTGTTACTTGCCTTATTCTGATCAATCAGACCCAATCAGAGCACCTCCTCTTCAGAATTATTATCGTGGTCAACCGGTTCGTCAGCTTCAGCCTCAGTATCAGAATGGTTGTTATGAGTGTGGTGAGTATGGACACATTCAGAGATCTTGTCCGAAATTTTTCGGTAATGAGCCTCAGTACCAGAATTCTCGTGCTATAGTTTTGGAACCAGCTGCAGTACCACCTGCCCAGCCAGCCAGGGGTAGGGGTCAGGTAGTTAGAGGTAGAGGTCAGAATGTTAGAGGTGGAGGTCAGCATGCTAGAGGTGGAGGCCAGCCCGCTAGAGGTGGTGGCCAGCCCACTAGAGGTGGAGGACCACCTGTCAGAGGTCCTCCCAGTGATGTAGTTCAGGGTGGTGGGACCCAGCCCTGATTATGTGCATTTCCAGCCAGACCCGAGGCAGGGCCTCCGATGCAGTTATCACAGGTACCATTTCAGTTTGTAATAAAGATGCTTCAGTTTTGTTTGATCCGAGGTCTACTTATTCTTATGTGTCATCCTATTTTGCCTCGTATTTGGTTGTGCCTCACGATTCCTTGAGTGTCCCTATTTATGGGTCTACGCCGGTCAGGGATGCTATTGTTGTAGATTGGGTATATCGTTCGTACGTAGTCATTATTGAGGGTCTTGAAACTAGTGTAGACCTTTTTCTTCTTGACATGGTCGATTTTGATGTCATATTGGGCATGGATTGGTTGTCGCCTTATTATGCCATCTTGGACTGTCATGCCAAGACAGTTACTTTAGCTTTGTCGGGATTACCTCGGTTAGAATGGAAAGGGACTCATGGTCATTCTCCCAACAGAGTGATTTCTTATGCCAAGGCTTGTCGCATGGTTTAGAAGGGATGTTTGGCTTATTTGGCTCATATCCGTTATTTTGATGTTGACGTTTCTTCAATAGAGTCAGTCTCTATTATTTGGGAGTTTCCCGGAGTGTTTCCTGCATATCTGTCGGGGATGCCACCTGACAGGGATATTTATTTTTGTATTGATGTTGCTCCGAGCATTCAGCCCATTTCTATTCCTCCATACCGGATGGACCTACCAGAATTGAAATAATTGAAAGAACAGTTGCAAGACCTGCTTGATAAAGGTTTCGTCAGGCCTAGTGTCTCACCCTGGGGTGCGCCGGTTTTGTTTGTAAAGAAGAAGGATGGATCGATGAGAATGTGTATAGATTACTGATAGTTGAATAAAGTTACTACCAAAAATAAGTATTCGTTGCCAAGAACTGATGATTTATTTGATCAGCTTCAGGGTGCCAGTGTGTTTTTCAAAAATTGATCTAATATCGGGATACCATTAGTTGAAGATTAGGGTGTCTGATGTTCCTAAAACAGCCTTTCGGACAAGGTATGGGCATTATGAATTTTTGGTGATGTCTTTTGGCTTGACTAATGCCCCAACATCCTTTATGGATTTGATGAATCGAGTTTGCAAGCCTTACCTAGATTCCTTCATAGTTGTGTTCATTGATGATATTCTTATATACTCCCGCAGTCGGGAGGAGCATGAACAGCACCTCCGTATAGCACTCCAGACTTTGGGGGATAATCAGTTGTATGCAAAATTTTCAAAGTGTGATTTCTGGTTAGACTCAGTAGCTTTCTTGGGTCACGTCGTATCAGTAGAGGGTATTCAAGTAGATTCTAAGAAGATAGAGGTAGTCAAGAACTGGCCTAGACCTACTTCAGCTATAGAAATCAGGAGCTTCTTGGGTTTGGCGAGATACTACCATCATTTTGTGGAGGGGTTCTCTTCTATAGCAGCCCCGATGACGAGGTTGACTAAGAAGGGTGCCCCATTTAAATGGTTGGATGAGTGTGAGGCGAGCTTCCAGAAGCTCAAGACATCCTTGACTTCAGCACTGGTATTGGTGTTACCATCAGGTTCAGGATCTTTCACGGTATATTATGATGCTTCCCGTGTTGGGTTGGGAGCGGTATTGATGCAAGAGGGCAGGGTGATAGCATATGCGTCTCGACAGTTAAATATTCATGATAAGAATTATCATTTCCATGACTTAGAGTAAGCATCCATTGTTCATGCATTGAAAATATGGAGGCACTATCTTTATGGCATGCCATGTGAGATTTACACGGATCATCGTAGCCTCCAGTACTGTTCAATCAAAAGGATCTTAATTTTAGACAGAGGAGATAGTTAGAGTTATTGAAAGATTATGATGTCACTATATTGTATCATCCGGGAAAGGCCAATGTGGTGGCTGATGCATTGAGTAGCAAAGCAGTAAGTATGGGCAGCCTTTCATGTATTCCCGTTGGTGAGAGACCGTTAGCTTCAGATATTCAGACATTGGATAATCAGTTCGTGAGGTTGGATATTTCGCCCAGCCATGTTCTAGCTTGTACAGTTGCTCGGTCTTCCTTATTCGAGCCTATCAGATATCGGCAGGATGATGACCTAAACTTCATGGTCCTTAGGGACACAGTTCGGCACAGTGGTGCCAAGAAGGTTACATTTGGAGATAATGGTGTTTTAAGGATGCAGGGTCGTATATGTATGCCTAATGTTGATGGCCTTCGTGAGTTGATTCGTGAAGAAGCTCACAATTCTAAGTATTCTATTCACCCTGGTGCTGCCAAGATGTACCAGGACCTGCTACAGCACTACTGGTGGCGAAGGATGAAGAAGGATATTTTTGCTTATGTGGCTCGTTGTTTAAATTGCCAACAGGTGAAATATGAGCATCAAAGACCCAGTGGTTTACTTCAGCAGATAAAGATTCCTGAGTGGAAGTGGGAGCGTATCACTATGGACTTCGTTGTTGGACTCCCACGGACTCAGAGGAAGTCCGATGTCGTTTGGGTTATTGTGGATATGTTGACTAAATCAGCACATTTCATTCCAGTGGCAAGTACTTACACTTCAGAGCGGTTGGCAGAGATGTATGTTCCAAAGATTGTTCGCCTTCACGGTGTGCCCGTATCTATCATTTCTAATCGAGGTACGCAGTTTACCTCACACTTTTGGAGGGCGGTTCAGCGAGAGTTGGGTACCCGAGTTGAGTTGAGCACCGCATTTCATCCTCAGACGGACGGGCAGTCCGAGCGTACTATTCAGATTCTAGAGGATATGCTCCGTGCTTGTGTTATTGACTTTGGAGGTTCTTGGGATCAATTCTTGTCATTAGAAGAGTTTCCCTACAATAATAGTTATCAGTAGAGCATTCAGATGGCTCCTTATGAGGCATCATATGGTAGAGGATGTAGATCGCCAGTTGGGTGGTTTGAGCCGGGAGAGGCTCGGTTATTGGGTACAGACTTAGTTCAAGAGGCCTTAGATAAGGTCAAGATTATACAGGATCGACTTCGAGCAGCTCAGTCTTGGCAAAAGAGTTATGGTAGTTCAAGAGGCCTTAGATAAGGTCAAGATTATACAGGATCGACTTCGAGCAGCTCAGTCTAGGCAAAAGAGTTATGGCGATCGTAAGGTTCGAGATGTGGCATTCATGGTTGGAGAGAGAGTATTACTTCGGGTATCGCCCATGAAGGGTGTCATGAGATTTGGGAAGAAGGGCAAGTTGAGCACTAGGTATATCGGGCAATTTGAGATTCTTGATAGAGTGGGGGAGGTAGCGTATATACTTGCGTTTCCTCCAGGGTTATCCTCAGTTCATCTGATATTTCATGTATCTATGCTCTGTAAATATCATGGTGACCCGTCCCACGTGTTAGATTTCAGCTCTGTCCAATTGGACAAAGATTTGAATTATGAGGAGGAGCCGGTAGCCATTCTAGACCGGCAGGTTCATCAGTTGAGATCAAATAGTTACCCTTAAGATCGAGTGTGATGGATAGGTCAACTTGTTGAGGTAGCTACTTGGGAGTCTGAGTCGGACATGCGGAATATATATCCCCACTTGTTTACCAGTTCAGGTAATTTTCTATGTCTGTTCGAGGACGAACGTTTGTTTTAGAGGTGGAGATTGTGATGATCCAAAAAGTCCTCTTATAAATTAAGGCTCCATTCCAGGCTCATTAGCCTTAAAAAGATTAATTTTATTTACCTCGATTTGCGTGTGCAGTCCGAGCGTGAAACCAGAAAGCTTTTATGTGAAAATATGAGAAATAGTAATTTTGGAATTTAAAATTTAGTTTTAGTTGACTTTGTTCAACATTTTTAGTAGACGAACCCGGATCTGTGTTCCAACGATCGAGGGAGGTCCGCAGTAAAATATGGGACATGGGCGTATCCCAGGAACTGAATTCCGAGGTCCCTAGCCTTAGAAATCAATTTTTGAAAGAAATTGATTTGCTGGATTTTTAATGAAATAAAGAAATGAATTAATGTTTGAAACCATTGGTATCGAGCCCGTATTTTAGTTTCGGAGCTCGATACAAGTTTGTTATGATTTTTACATCCTATCTGCGAAATTTGGTAAGTATCGGAGTTGATTTGACGTGATTCGGACGTCCGGTTGAGAAATAGTGAAAGTTGAGTGTTCTTGAGAAAAATGATGAGTTTTGAGGTTAAATCCATAGTTTTAAATGTTATTTTCATGATTTAATAGCACGAGTAAGTCCGTATGATATTTTTAGACTTGCGTGCATGTTTGGTTTGGAGCCTCGAGGGCTCGGTTGAGTTTTGGATAGGCTACGGGATGTTTTACACTTAGGAAGAACTGTTGTTTTGTTGTTTGTGGTGCGCAGGTAAATTGCTCTTCGCGTTCGCTTTGCTTCACTCGCGAACGCATAGAGTAAAGTGCATCGGGGTTATTTTTGTTCTATGTGAACACGTGGCCTTGGACGCGAACGCGAAGCACTAGGGGGAACCCTTCGCGAACACGGCCAGGCCATTGCGAACGCGAAGAGTTAAACTGACATGGGGAGGGGGAACCCATTTTTCTATGCGAACGCGCCTGGTGGGCCACGAACGCGAAGGCCACTGGGCCAGGACACTATGAGAATGCGGAAGGCCCATCGCGAAGGCGATGAAGGCCTGCCCAGTTATATAAAACAGCTATTAAAACTCGGGCAGAACCTATTTTTCACCTATTTTCGAACTACAAAGACCTAGAGGCGATTTTCTTCACACAAATTCATCCCCAAGGTGTTGTAATCAATCCTAAACTCTTCTCTTTCAATTACCCAATGTTTTTCATCAACTTTTCAATCCAAAATCAGGAATTTTCATAGTAAAAAATTGAGGATTTAGGTAGAATTAGGGAATTTTGTAAAAATTGAATTTTAACCTCGAATTGGGGTCAGATTTCGAAACTAATTGCATATTCGGGCTCGGGGGTGAATGGGTAAATGAAATTTGGTCCAAATCCCGAGTTTGGACCAAGCGGTCCCGAGGTGGGATTTTAACTTTTTTTAGAAAACTTAGGAAAATAATGATTTTCAGTAAAGTTAGTTCCTTTAGCATAAAGTAATGATATTAAACTAATTATGATTAGACTCAAGCGGGTTAGAGGCAAATTCGAAAGGAAAAGTGATAATTGAGCAGTGAGTGGCCTGCGAAATTGAGGTAAGTGCTTGGTTTAACCTTGACAGGTGGGAGCGGGTTGCGCGCCGAAACAAGGAGCGATAAGGGTGAATATTTATGTTTTTACTGATTTTCAAAAATAAGGATTTGGAAAACTCTGGTTTTATTAAAAATGTTTCATACTCTGATTTTATTGTGATTTAAATTGAAACTTGGAAATTTTGAGAAGTTGATTATAATTGATATCTGAAAAGAGTTATCCGAGTTGTTTATTTTATTTATTGTTGCAAGTTACTGGTTATCGAGTTTATTATTCTTGTTTCTTTCTTGCTTTATTATATATATTGTTTACAGGTATATTGTTAACGTCCCGTCATAGCCTCGTCACTACTTCGTCGAGGTTACGCTCGGCACTTACTCAGTACATGGGGTCGGCTGTACTGATACTACACTCTGCACTCTTTTGTGCAGATCCAGGTACCGCCCAAAGTTAGGAGATCTTAGTAGCTGAGCATTTTCGTTTGGAGACACGAGGTAAATCTGCTGGCGTGCGCATATTCCTGGAGTCTTCTCTTTATTTTATAGACATTGTTTTATTTCGTTCGAAACAAACATATATACTTCTTTCAGCCATTATTTGTAGTATTCTTAGTAGTTCGTGAATTGTGACACCAGACACTGGGGTAGTTATATAGTTATGTATTTAGTTCGTGGTTCGGTTTAATTATTGATTGTTATTCGTATTTCATGAAGTTATCTAGTGGAAAGTATTAGATTCGTATTTATTTTAAATTGTTCTATTATGTGTAAGTAACTTTAAAGGAAAATGGTTAGTAAATTTCTAACATCGGCTTGCCTAGCAAGTATTGTGTTAGGCGTCATCACGATCCTGTGGTTTTGGAATTTGGGTCATGACAGAACCACAAGTCCAAACAATTCCCTAACTATAAAGATTTGATTTTTATTATACTAATTAACTAACAAATATTATAAAGCAGTAAAATTATCAACTAACAAGGATAAAATTATAGACAAGACTAAGGAGATCTAGAGTTACGATTTTTCCAATTGTCGGAATCCTTTCTGCTACGTTTCCTATAAATTTGCCTAAGTTTTCTATACCGATCATGAGCGCTCTGAGTGGCGTAATTCTCTCCTGAGTAACTACCATAATTTACTAGACATATTCTCCCGAACTACGCTAGCTGGCACTAAGTTACGGCTCACTCGGATCGCACCAAGGTTTTGTTATCCCTAATCTCACCTTTAAACCCTCCATATTGATCTCTCATATACGTTAGGATTGATGTTATTCAACAACTACCTAAATATGAAATCTCTCCCGAGTAATACACACTAAATAGGCACAATTGATTTAGAGCTCTTCAACCAACCACAATAATAATGTAGTTGAACAAATAGAGAAAACACTACGGCAAATTTCTATATTAACGTAATAGGAAAATCATCCTCCAATAGGTTCCATCAAAATCCTAGATACAAATTATCTATTCATAATAATATGCAAAACTATAATACTAGAATTCACAACCAATAATGTAAATAGGAAGAAGGAAGTGAAAAACTCGTAGAAGAATTCCCCGTCTTGCTCCTAGTGTGCTCTTGCCTCCTTAGGTCCAAAATGTGTCAAAAGTACTCAAAATACCATTTTTCCATGTATATATACAAATTAAGGTCGGAAACAAATAATTATACCTTCTCCTATACGAAAAAGGACACTTTTTCTGGATAGGACGTGCTCGGTCGGGCACTTTTCACACTTTCTATCCCATATGCGCGGTCTGTGCGCGTCCGTGCACTTTTAACCCTATTCTGTTGGGAATTTGAATAAACGTAAAACATAAAAGTTGTATCCCTTTGAATTATAATTCCAACTATATATTGTGGAGCCTAAATGGAGTTCTAGTCGAAACGTTATGTATATTTTATTACACAGTACGCAATATGCCTACTCGATTCTTCGTTCGTTCTAAACTGTCATCCGTTGATCCCCGAACACGATCCCGGATTAATTTCTTGGGCTTTTACTCAGACTTCAAAGCTCCAAATCACTTGATTTTATTTCATAACATCTACATAGCCCGAAATCACTCCTACAATGCATATAACACCCATTTAGTACAAAACGCTAGCGATTAAAGCTCAAACTCAACTAAAGTGCAGTAAATTAGAGTGTACTAAGCGACGAAAATACGTAATTATAGCCTATCATCAACACCCCACACTTAAATAATTTCTTGTCCTCGAGAAATCAAACTACACTTTATATAGACACGGCATTTTTTAAAAACTCTCCTAACTCATCACACCAACAATATTTGTAATAGACTAAGGACAAAAGGCAAAACACCTTCACCTCAAGATTTGATTCACAAGTCCCATGCATTATTAAAAACTTACCCACTTACTCTAACATAGAGGTCACTGACATTACCTTTACTTCATGAATCAAGTGCCCTCACACAACAAAGAGAGTAGTTCCACACAATAAAATTTAAGAACACTTAGGAACTCAAGATATAAAGTATTCACTCACTCTCAGAAACAACATTCATATGCCACAAAAGATGCACCATAGGCTTGTCCGTAGTGTACTACTCTACTAATCGAGCTCATTCAGCCTCGTATCAAGTAGGATTTTATTTGGTTGTAATGTAGGCTACGGGACGGATAAGATACATTTAGATATAAGAGTGACTACACCTCCCTAAGCACTTTAATACCTACACTTTAACATTTAAAATCACACACTTATGTGAAACCATAACTCCACCTTCACATCAATATATATTAACTCCATCCTTCTTTAAGCACAATTACACCAAGAGTCACCATTTATCAAGGAATTTTTTTTTCACAGCAATACAACTATTTTTTCCTTTTCTTTCTTTTTCAATTCAAGTGGCTCTTACTTTTTTCAAAATAGTGCACTTTTCTCCTTATTTCATTAGTTCAACTCAAAAGCCAAACCAACCACCCCATACATTAACTTTTACAAAGTTCATAACGATTCAAGTGCTCATGAGAGGTTAAAACTTTCAAAGAAATAATTAATTCAAACAAATGGGTAAGGCTTGTAATGTGGTTGCCAAAGAAATAGGATTACAAACTCAAAGGAGTTAACTACGATACATAACAATTAGCCGGGTAAAATATATATATGTCTCAACAAAGAAACGTCTATATCACTTCCAAGACTGAACAAAACTACTATTTCGCTTTGCAAACACACGGGGCAAGTTCTAGACATCAAATGCAACGTACAGAATAACACAAAACCTTACACACACATGGCACATAACTCATTCAATTTAAGGTATTTCTACAAGAGTCAAAAACTGAGCCTAAGCGTCACATCCAAAGTACACTATTCTCATGGCATAACAAAGTCAAGATGTATTGCTTCAATTCAAAATACAGTACAATGGCTCTTATTCCTAAAAAATAAAGCTAGTTACACCCGGTTCAAACAAAACCTTTGGAAAAGAACTGCGGCACAAAGAAAAACCAAGGGGTAATTGCTACACTACCTAACAAAAGAATATCTTTTTATCTTTTTTCTTTCGACTTAAATCCCTCAAGAAAATTGTCTAATAGATCCATCGTCGGGAAAAGTCTAATATTTTCTATTTAAAAAATAAAAAGTATTATTCAATTAAAATAACACAATTAAAATAGCATAGAAAGTCACCCAGACATCCTCCCCACCCCTCACTTAAAATTTTACATTGTCCCCAATGCACACCGATAAATACAAGAGGGTAAAAAGAAACTCCCTGGTAGGCCAAAGGCCGAAGCACTAGCAGCTCATGGGGTACTCAGACTTCTCCCAGGTCTGGTCCTTCGTGTGGGTACTTCACACTTAGTTCCCACCATCTGGTTTGTTGTTGCATCCTTCCAATGGCTTTTCTTTCCATGCTCCTAGAAAATCAAAAATCGACACTACAAGAATAATATAATAATAAAAAAATAAATAATGAAAAATAAAAATAAAAAAAGAAGTAAAGTTGGGTTGCCTCCCAATAAGCGCTTGAGTTAACGTCGCGGCACTACATGAACCGCTTTTTGCCTCCACCTCGAGCTTATGAATTGAACCCCAAGTTTTGAGTCAAGCTTATGATTATGCTCTTGGGGTGGTGGAACGAATCTAACTAGCCCAAGGAAATAATGTAGTATTCTGCACCTCTTAGCCTTTAGATGAGATGTGTAATTCCGACTTTCTGGCAAGAAAAATTTCAGAATGTAGGCATCTTGTTCCTTATTCCTTGACTCCTCAAGTGGCTAGGATGACTCTATTTCTGTATCATCATCCAAACACAATGTGGAAAAATGGTTGGAGTGTGGACCAATGCGCTCAACTACATGAACATTGGGACTGTCTATATCCTTAATACTAATGACATTAGAGTCAGCTAAATATGTATCATCAATGTCCTTGGTTGACTCTAATATCTTTTCTACAACATCGACATCCTCAAAATCTAGTTCGATTGATTGTTGGTGTTCTACTCTGACCTCCTCCGTTAGCACCTCGATTTCTGCATCTAATACATGCTCATTTTGGCTACTATCGACAAAATTGCCTTACTGAGCATTAAAAGCTTCAATCACTTGACTCACTTGAGCCTCAAAGTTACGAATAGTTGCCTCTTGACTTTCTATCTGCAGTTGTTTCTCATTATTTTGTCCCAGAAGGCACTTTAACATAACTTTGATCTCCTTCAGGTCAGCTTCCCTGGGTTCTTTGTTCCTATTTACTTCACCAGAAAAAGTAGAATCATCATAGTAAGAGATTAAGGGAGGATAAGAAATATATGCACAACCATAAAAGTGACCATCTTGGCCACCACATATATCACACACATTCCACACATAAGATTGAGTTGGTGCACATAACTCGCTCTCGGGAATATTTTGATAATTTTGCAATGGGTGATTTCCTCCACAATATGCATAAGGAGGATCGAAAGTAGAATTACCAACATTAAAACTCTCATAATTCCAAGATGACATGTCTCTCAAGTCAAAAATAAAAATTAAAAAAAATAATCAAATATAAGAAAACAAAAATAGAAGTTCAAACTTGCAACCTAGAAATGTCTACCCTTACAGCTACACTGTTAGTTCCCCAGCAACGGCACCAAAACTTCATCACGCCCAACTATGCCTTATAAAAAGGACTAAGCTGTCGTTGCAAATATAATCCGGTTTATAAGTCCGGAGTCAAATCCCACAGAGAACTAAGGCTTAGCTACAACTTTTCAATATTGCTAAGAAACACAAGTCCAAACAATTTTCTAATTATAAATATTTGATTTTTATCTTTACTAATTAACTAACAAATATTATAAAGCAGTAAAATAATCAACTAACAAGGATGAAATTCTAAACAAGGCTAAGGAGGTCTAGAGTTATGATTTCCCCAATTGTCGGAATCCTTTCCGCTAAGTTTCCTATAAATTTGCCTAAATTTTCTCTACCGATCATGAGCGCTCTGAGTATCGTAATTATCTCCCGAGTAACTACCATAATTTAGTAGACATATTCTCCCGAACTACGCTAGCTGACACTAAGTTACGGCTCACTCGGATCACACCAAGGTTTTGTTATCCCTAATCTCACATTTAAACCCTTCGTATTGATCTCTCATATACGTTAGGAGTGATGTTTTTCAACAACTACCTAATTATGCACTCTCTCCCGAGTAATACACACTAAATAGGCACAGTTGATTGAGAGCTCTTCAACCAACCACAATAATAACGTAGTTGAACAAATAGAGAAAATACTACGGCAAATCTTTATTAACATAACAGGAAAATCATCCTCCCATAGGTTTCATCAAAACCATAGATAAAAAATTAGCTATTCATAATAGTATGCAAAACTACAATACTAGAATTCATAACCAATAATGTAAATAAGAAGAAGGAAGTGAAAAACTCGTAGAAGAATTTTTCGCCTTGCTCCTAGTGTGTTCTTGCCCCCTTAGGTCCAAAGTGTGTCAATAGTGCTCAAAATCCCATTTTTCATGTATATATACCAAGTAGGGTGGGACCCAAACATTTATACCTTTTCCTACGTGAAAAATGATACTTTTCCAGGACAGGACGTGCGCGGTCGCGCACTTTTCACACTTTCTGCCCCATATGCGCGGCCGTGCACTTTCCGCGCACTTTTCACCCTGTTTTGTTTGGAATTTGAAAAAATGTAAAACATGAAAGTTGTATCCATTTGAATCCTCTTTCCAACCATATATTGTGGAGCCCAAATGGAGTTCTGGTCGAAAAGTTATGTGCATTCATTAGACAGTGCGCAATATGCCTACTCGGTTCTTCGTTCGTTCTAAACTGTCATCCGTTGATCCCCGAACACGATCCCGGATTAATTTGAGCTTTTACTCAGACTTCAAAGCTTCAAATCACTTGAATTCATTCCATAACATCTACATAACTCGGAATCACTCCTACAAGGCATAAAACACTTAATTAGTGCAAAGCGCTAGCGATTAAAGCTCAAACTCAACTAAAGTGCAGTAAAGTAAAGTCTGTTAAGCGAATAAAATACAAAATTATAGCCTATTATCAGCACCTACAACATAGTCTTCACTGTCAAAAGTCAAAACTTTTTCTTTTTTTTGGGCCAAATTTCTCTCACCAACATTCAAATAACAAAAAGAAAGAGAAAAGAACTCTGCTCAATAGGATGCAGACCAAAGGTTCCTAGCTGCACTCATGAGTCATGCTTCAGCATGGCATCATCTGTTATCATAAGGCCTAGGTGCTAATATTCTCTTTCTTTTTCTTTTTTCTCTCTTAATATTCTAAGTTGATCTATCGAGTACGAATGTTTGTCATGAAAATGTTGATGACAAACATTGACATTCTCATTATGTTGTATTGTTGCCTTACCCTTTTGGCTTTTTTTAAAAAGAATTTTCTATTCTGCAGGCCAGTGCACTTTCTGGTGTGATAGTTTCTTGTCATGCAAATATGAACCTACCCCTCCTTGGTGATGGTTACCGATCGCAATCTGCTAACTTCTCATTTTGGAATCAACTCTGAGAGATTGGTTTTGTATTTTACTAGAATTTTATTTTAGTTATGTGACATTTTCTCGTAGAGATCAGTAAAAATAAAACATAAGATAATTTCAAGAATGTTTTATTCCATTCAAACTTAAGTTAGCACATGCATAGTAGATCATTATAAAATTATCTGCGACACTAAGGATTTCATAATTTTTTGTCTATTTTTTAATTCAAATACATCTAATGAGCTTTTGATGGTTCAAAAATCTCTAAGAAAAAACCAAGAATATTTGGAAAAACTATTTTCGAAGTCGAAGGTCTTGTAGAATAGCCCGATAAGTGGACCTTTTAGTGGGGGGGGGGGGGGGGGGGATGGGTATCAAAGAAATAAGCACACCTTTTTCTTTACTTATAAACCAATGCAATGCATGAATCTAATGTGCACAAACTTAATTTCTATCAACATCAAACTTAACCTTGCCCCAACAAAATGATTATATTATTCATAGTGCGTAGTACTTTTGAAATTCTTAATTATTCAGACATGGTTGCAGGATATTTTGACGGCATTTGTACTCGTGTATAAACGACATTTGATTTTTATTTGTAATTAGGGGTGATATGAAACTTTTCAACAACTTGAGCCCCTCTTCAATGAAGTCGATCGTAATCTCAAAAAATGTGTGATCGATTATATATATTCTTACTTATCATGTTATTTATATATATAAAAACTCATTTGAAGATATTGTAAAAATTCATCATTATATTAACTAGTTTTACGTTAGCTAACAGCCTAATATCACATGAGATCGGAGAGAACGGATTCCAAAAGAGAAAGGCAGAAGTCCAGAAGAGAAGTTCCTTTCATTAATTACCAGCAGAAATAAAGAATGTGAATGATTCTGTCCACAAAAAGAGTAGACAGTTCAATTTTCTTCTTTTTTCCAACAAGACAATTCGATCAAATCGTGAAAACAAAAGAAGGAACTTCTTTTTTCATTTCCTCCCACATTGTTAAAAAATGAAACAAAAAAATTGGTGGAATACAACCCCACTCGTGCAGTCTTTTCTCGTCAAATAATTCCACAGCAAGATTTATTACCTTTTTCTTGTTTTCTCTCTTTAGTCAATATCAAATTAGGTAAAAAAATTGAAAGAAAAGATGTTGAAATACTCTTGTCAGTTTGTTACATTTCTTAAAATAAGACAGGGTTAAAGTTTTTTATTTTTTTTTGGGGGGTGGTGACAGAAAGGTTAAGTAAATTACTTGGGGGTAAAAGTTACTTGTATATGCTTTTAATGACATGATAAGGATTAAGAAGTATTTTTCTTATATTCACATCATGCTTCACCGATGTACATTTACTCCTTCCGTTTCAATTTATATAAACATGTTTGATTGGGCACAGAGTTTAAGAAAAAATGGAAATTTTTAAAATTTGTGGTCCTAAACAAGTCAAAAAGAGGGGACCAGAGAATTTATGTGGTTATAAAAGCTTCTCATTAAGGGTAGAATGGTAAATTTAAGCTAAATTATTTTTAAATTTATAAATGGGTCATTCTTTTTAAAACGGACCAAAAAATAAATAGGTTCACATAAACTGGAACGGAGGGAGTAGCTTTTGTTTAAAAACTTGAGTTTGTAGTCATTAGAGAAAAAAAAAGTTCAATAACGACTGGAGATAAATAAGTAAACATGCTAACATAGCAAGATTTGAAGGTCAAATGGAAATATGTAGAACTGTAGATTAGAACTGCCCAGGTAGTTGAGAGTGTTGCAATCTTTTGGATTTCCAAAATACTATAGATTACTGCATTTTAATGAATTATAAAAATGTATAAGATAAATTACTTACCTCAAAGTTTTGAAAAACAAATTTTCTGGCATGGGAAGCATAATGCCAAGTGGCTAATATGTTCTATAATAGTTACTAGTACTAAGTAATGTGATCATCACAAAAAGGAATATTTATAAGTTTCTCCAACTTCTAGACGAAGGGAAGTTGCTATTGGACTGGATGTTTAGATGGATCTGTAATACAAATAGTTAGTCGGATTCACTATATAATTTCATAGTGGTAATAAATTATAGTACATTAATTATATATGGTTATAGACATAATATAAATATATATGTTGGCTATTTTTAATATAATCGGCTGGGTGAACGGTTATACGGGTTAAACTTTGTATTGCGGAATCTTTCTTGATTCAAACGAATCCAAACCGATGAAGCCCATTTCTTCATTACTTTCTTCAAACCTGACCCAAAACATAGGGATTCTAAGCCTGTGTGTGTTTTATTATCTTGTTAGTATGGCTGGTCCAATACATTTGGACCTTAACAGAAATTAAAGATCCCATAATTTCTTACACTTGGGGCCGGGGTAGTATTCATAAAGAAAGAGATGGGGCCATCTGAAAGATAAATTTGTTGAGACACAACACAACTTATCACAAACACTAAGGCATCCAAAAATTCCTTTGCAATCAAGTGAAGAACAAACATTTTCTCAAGACACCAAAGATGCTAAAGTAAAAGAATATATAATCCTAATTAATCTGAACTCTATATATATAAATGTATCTCACATATCAAAAGAAGTACTAGAAGATTTCTCGGCTCAATAGAAACTATGGAAAATCTATTAAACTATTTGCAAATGAGTTTGGAATTCCAAATAGCACATTTCATTGAAGTAGTGAAAGCAAAGGCAATAGAAGTCGGAGTTCAACACGTTGGACTGCTAACAGTTTTAACGTTATGTTTTGTTTTTTATCTAAGTGTGGTTTCTACAGGTCATTTATGGAAGAACAAAAAAAAGAAGAAAATTCAACGAGTATTAACGAGGTCAATGTCCATTGGAGTTTTGCATGGAGGTGAATTGGCTCTTGAAAGACTAGTTGACTACCATCAAGCCAAGGCAAACGTTCAGTTGTTGGATGTTACAGAGACGGAGCTGGTTTCTCTACTCAATGAGGACCTACCTGATTTCAAGAAACTACAAGTAAGTCTCATTTGTTTATCTGCTATTCCAGTTTTTACCGCAAAACAGCCTCTCTCCCTTCCTAAAGTCTGTGTACATTCTACCGTTATCAGACCCCACTTATGTGATCACTACACTAAATATGTTGTTGTACTATTCGAAAGAGCAATTTTTATATGGGAGCCTACTATTGGATAAAGAGAATTGGATGAGTCGTATATGCTCAGATACCATGTGAAAGAAATGAATATTGGGCTTAACTCAACCCCAAAGGCTGGCTTTACAGGTAAGGAATACCTGAATTAGTGTTGCGAATGATGTGGTATCTCTTGGAATCGGAATGAATCCAAATAAAATTGACCAAGTCAAAGCAAGGGGTTGAATTAGCATCACAAGAGACGAGAAAGATGTCCTCACTAAACAAAACAAGAGTTTCTTTAATAATGACTTGGTCGAAAGCCGTAAAGAAGTCAGACACCAATCCCTTATAGAGCCGATGTGGCGACATAGCATGCTAGTTTTGGAAGGGTTTTTTTTCTCTTAATTTTAATTTGTCAAAAGAAGGGTTACGTGAGTTTTTAGAAGAAAAAAATAAGAGTTTTAATGGACTTGAGTACACTCACTTCTTAAATTACTTAAAAGGATTACTTAAATTATTTATTATTTATTTTTGCCCTTTTTCTTTTCTCTTCCTTCTTTCTTCCTTTCTTGCTTTTCTTTTCTTCATCTTGCCCTTTCTGAGCCGAGGGTCTATTGGAAACAACCTCTTTATCTGCATTAGGTAAGGGTAAGGTCTGCATACAGACTATTCTCCCAGACCTCATCTGTTGGGATCATACTCGATTTGTTGTTGACTTCTTGTTGTTGTTGATTACGATATAATTTTGTCTTTTTTTGGAATTACAAAAAGAACTGAAATTGATTTTACTGTTCACTAGAGGTGTATTGCAAAGCTGGAAATGAGTGGAAAAGAAAGCAAGGCAGTGAATAAATTGGAGTCTGCAGTAAGGGAAGCACAGTTAAAGGGAAAGCCACATGAAGCTTATGAGTTTGAGATGTTACTTGTGGAATCGCTCATTTACCAGGTTTTTTTCTTCACTTAATCATGAACTAGTGATATGTTTTTTTCTTTAATATAATCTTTTTTGAATGGACTAATAGGGAAATAGACTCCCATAAGATGAAAAAGACGATTGATTACATTAGATCTTAATATTACAAGGTTTAAATTAAATCATTAAACTCTTCATTTTTTTTCTCTTGCCTCTAGCCTAGTGGCCCTGGCCTTTTCCGTCCAAAAAATATTTTAAAAACAAAGTGGCTCTGGTCAGTGTGTTACAACTTCTTTACATAAAGCTAATGCAAATTGATCGAAAGAAAAGAAACGAGGCATGACAGAAACAAAACTACCACTTGCATTTTTTCCTTTTACAAAATTTAAGTCTATGTTATACTCTCTCCGTTTCAATTCATATGAAGTAGTTTGACTCGGTACGGAATTTTAAAAAAAATAAAAAATTTTAAAATTTGTGGTCTTAAAAGCTTAAGGAGTAAATATTTTGTGGGGTCATTATATTTGTATGGTTATAAAATTTCTCATTAAGGGTAAAATGAGGAGTTTAAAATTGAATTATTTTTAATTGTAAAAATGTATCATTCTTTTTTAAGCGGACTTGTGTCATATAAATTGAAACAGAGAGAGTAGTAACTTGGTTGTCCTATTATTTTTGTAGGGAGATTTCATTAAGGCGCTAAGTTATAAGTGCTTAAATGATGAATTTATTACCGATGCAAGGCGTCCACTTTATAAGGTACGTTAATGTTTACTTGATTGAACATCACAAGTCATTGCTCTCAATCCCATGACTAATTAACGTTTATAGTCGAGATTACTATTATTATGTGGTTACTTATTAACGTTTATAATTGAAGTTTACCTATAATTACCTAATCATCAGTTTTATCTTATACTCCCTCCGTTTACTTTTACTTGCCCACTATTTTAAAAATAAATTTTTAATTTTACTTGTCCACTTTCACATATCAAGAGAAAAATAATTTATTTTTCCTGTTTTATCCTTAGCATTAATTACTCATTCCAAATCATTTTTCAAATTCATTAAGAGTATACACCAATTAATATGGGTATCATGGTATATTATACACTTTATTTATTATTTCTTAAAATGTGTGTTAAGTCAATAGTGGACAAGTAAAAGTGAACAAAAGGAAGTATATAAATCGGTAGCCAAAACTTTAACTCTTTTTTTTTTTTGAACTTTTCTGTAAGGTTTGTTATCTCTCTTGGATTGCTTCTTATTTGGACCATGGTTTTGTTTCTCTGTTGTTATTTTGCGGGTTGAATTATTTCCTTGTATTTTTAAAAAATTCAAAATTTCTATAGGTTTAGGAAAATTTTTTGACCTAATAGATTTGGGAAAGGAAAACCTATAGTCCTTGTCAAATTGGGAAACCTTTCTCTTATATGTTTGGGACATTTTGGGATCTATAAATAGGGGTTGTAGTTGAGGATTCTAGAGATTGTATTGTGCTTTTCTTTTCATTCATAGTGAAAAATTCTCTATGCTTTTGCCCCGAGGATTAGGCTTAGCCTAACCTTGTTAAATCTTTGTGTTGATATTTCTTCTCTATTTGTTTTGTGTGTGATTGTGTGCTAGTTAACCCACGATATTCCGCAACAATTGGTATCTGAGCAAGGTTCGAGTTTCTACATATAATCTAGGGTTAAGATGTCTTCATCATTTTCAACAAAGTACGAGTAGAGAAATTTGACGGGGTTTCTAGTTTCAGTCTGAAACATTAGGATGAAATCGTCCATGGTGTTACAAGGGTTATGGAAGGCAATTGATGAGGATTTTCCTGAAGAGATGAAAGAGATAGAGAAGGCAGACCTGAAGGAGAGGGCTTTGAGTGCGATCTTCATGAGCTTTACAGATAGCGTTATTCAAAAAATTGCTGAAGAAACTTTTGCAGCAACGTTATGGAAAGAGCTGAAAGATTCGTATTCTAAGAAATCGCTAACAAATTGCCTCTACCTAAAAAAGAGGTTATACAAACTTCGTATGAATGAATGTACACCTGTTAAAACTCATATTGATGAGTTTAGTTCAATTATAATGGACCTGAAGAATGCAGATATCAAAATTGAGAGTGAGGATCAGGCCTTGATTGTGTTATGTTCTTTACCACCGTCTTATGATACTTTTTTCGATACGCTGCTATATGGAAAGACAAAATTTCACTAGAAGATGTTAGTAATGCACTAAAATCTAAAAAGTTGAAAAAAAGTTTTCCAGACAGCAGAATTGAGGGCGAGGGTCTTGTGATTAGAAGAAGAACACAACAAAAAGACTTTAACAGGAAAAAGTCAACCGCCATATCAAAGTCTAGAGCAAGGAAGCAACATTGTTATGAGTGCGGGGAGCAAGGTAACTACAAGAGAGATTGTCCTAAGCTGAAGGAGAAAAAAAGGGAAGCAGAAAATAGATAATTCGGCAATATTGTTGACACTAGCAATAATTCTGATGATAGTGAATGTAGGGGAAGTCTGTGTTGTGAGTTCTAGTCATGGGAAAAATTCTTGGGTTCTTGGTTCTGGTGCTACTTTCTACATGTGTCCACATAAGAATTGGTTTGCAACTATATAGGGGAAGACTATTAGGGGATCGGGGCTCTAACTCTCAAAACGATCGGTCGGGTCGTTACATCAGCCCAGTAGTTCTAAAGTAGATAAAGTGGAGGAGGTGCAAAATTTTGATCAAGATGATAATATTGATGCACCGGCACAACAACCCTATAACTTTACAACAGTTAGAGAGAAGAGAGTGATCAATCCACCACAAAGGTTTTCAAACGTAGCTGATGGTAATTTTCTTAGATATGCAAATTTTGTGGAGTTTGCTTTGTCTGTTGCAGAGACCATTGATGTGCTTGAGCCTAATATCTATAAAGAAGCTATTTCTAGTCCAAAAGAAGATCAGTAGGTTGGTGCTATGAGTGAAGAGATTGAGTCTCTTCATAAGAATCAGACATGAAAGCTTGTTCCATTGCCAAAGGGACAAAAGGTACTAGGCTGCAAATGGATTTTCAAAAGAAAATAGGGCAATCCAGGGGTTGAAGCATCAAGGTACAAGGCAATATTAGTAGCTAAAGATTTTACACAAAGAGAGGGGTTATATTACAATGAAGTGTTCTCTCCAGTGGTAAAGCATAGCTCGACCAGGGTCTTACTGGTTTTGGTGGCTCTTCATGACTTAGAACTAGAGCAATTAGATGTGAAAGCTGTATTCTTGCATGGTGAGTTAGATGAGCAGATTTATATAAGTCAGCCCGAGAGATTCATTACTCAGGATAAGAAAAATTATGTTTTCTTGCTTAAAAATCTTTATATGGTCTGAAATAGTCGCCTAGGCAGTGGTATAAAAGATTTGATACTTTCATGATTCAAAATGCATTTTCTCGAAGTGCATATGATAGTTGTGTGTATTACAAAAAGGATTTAAGACGGTTCTAGTGTATATTTGTTGTTATATGTGGATGACATGCTTATTGTTGCTAAAAGCATGTCACAATTACCCGATTGAAGAAACAACTAGGTAAAGAGTTTGAGATGAAGGATTTAGGTGCTACAAAGAAGATATTGGGGATGGAGATTACTCGAGATAGAAGGGTTGGAAAGCTGATGATGTCCCCAACAGTCTTATATTGAGAAGGTCCTCAAGAGATTTAATATGACAGGTGATAAATATGTGTTTGTTCCTTTTGCTTCCCATTTCAAGTTGTTTGTAGACATGTCACCAAAAACAGACGAGGAGATGGAGCAGATGTCTAGTGTTCCATATTCGAGGGTTGTACGTAGCATTATGTATGCTATGGTTTGCACTCGCTCTAGTATTTTCACATGTTGTTAGTGTTGTGAGTAGATACATGGTGTGTCCTGGTAAAGAACATTGGCAGGCGGTGAAGTGGATCTTGATATACTTGAAGGGTACTGAAGATGTAGGCTTGACCTTTTACAAAGACAAGTTGAGTGAATCCTTAGTTGGCTATGTCGATTCAGATTATGCAGGGGACTTAAATAAGAGAAGATCTCTGACAATTTATTTTTTTACTCTTTCTGGTAGTGTCATCAGTTGGAAGGCGACTTTGCAGTCTGTCGTTGCTTTGTTTACCACAGAAGCTGAGTATATGGCAATTACGGAAGCAGTTAAAAAGGCTATTTGGCTACAAGGCTTGGTAAGTGATCTTAGACTAGCTCAGAAGAAGACACAAGTTTTTTTGTGACAGTCAGAGTGCCATTCATCTTACTAGGAATCAGATGTTTCATGAGCGGACGAAGCATATTAAAGTCAGATATCACTTTATTCGAGACATTATATCAAAAGGGGTTGTTAATGTGGAGAAATTGTATACGCATGATAATCCAGCTGATATGATGACGAAGGCAGTCCCGTCCAACAAGTTTAGGCATTTCCTAGACTTGATTGGTGTGTGCAATACTCAATAGAGCCCTCGCGAGGGCTGAAGGCAAGGTAGAGAGACGTTGTTCTTGTTGATGAAGAGAATTCAAGCCAAGGGGAAGATATGTTATTTTATGGCTTGAATTATTTTCTTATATTTTTAGGAAATTCATAATCCTTATAGGTTTAGGAAAACCCATTGATCTAATAGATTTGGGAAAGGAAAAGTTATAGTCCTTGTCAAATTGGAAAACCTTTCTCTTATATGTTTGGGACCTTTTGAGATCTATATATAGGGGTTGTAGTTGAGGATTCTAGAGATTGCATTGTGCTTTTCTTCTCATTCATAGTGAAAAACTCTCTCTGCTTTTGCCCCGAGGATTAGGCTTAGCCGATCCTCGTTAAATCTTTGTGTTGATTTTTCTTTTCTATTTGCTTTGTGTATGATTGTGTGATAGTTAACCCATGATATTCCGCAACATGATGATTATTTGAAACATCTTGAGATAACTTTTTGCAGGCTATAATATACCTCTCACTTGGGTACACTGAAGAAGAAGCTAAAAGATTATGGTGGGAGTTCAAAGGAATTAGAAAACATATGAAAAGATCACGCAATACACAAGATGTACAACTTTTTGAGATCACGACTGATTTCGACAAATTTATGTGCATTGTTAAATCTCTCGGGGAAGATATCAAGCAGGCTAAAGCGAAAGCCAATAAAAATAAATAAATAATATTCTGATTTAGTTACACCTTGCTGATAAAATATTTGTGTTCTCTTTTACCTTTCAGCTTGATTGTATAATGTTTATGTTCAAGAACTCTTGCACTGTAGGTCATATTGTATCCAAAACTATGTACTACATGTTTATCGTATTGCTGGACTCAGATTTCAGGCATATTGTGAATAGATCAAACAAAAATCATCATTAAAATGTTTAAAGCTTCTTATTCCATCCAATTTCGAGTACCCCTGTTACCATTTTTTACCTCCCTCAGTTTACTCATTTCCTCTGTTTACTCTATTGTTATGGAGATATATAGATATGTAATGGTAGCATGCTTCTACTTAGTAGCACGAGGTTAATCTATGACTAAAGTTTTACATAGACTTGTGAAAGTAAAAGCACAAATCATTAGGATTTACTACATACTATAAAATCCAATCGAAAATCATATCAGGCAAAAAGTAATGCAAGAATTCAAACCCATATGACACCCATAAAACTTAAGCAAAATATCAAATAACACATAAAAAAGATGAAAAATAGAGAAGAAAACCACATCACCCTAATTTTCGAAGATAATGACTTTGAAGTCTGAATTTTTCATATCATCCCTCTGCATGTTCCTAATTTTCACGGCAGATTTTCTGGCGGAGGGGCAACAAGAGTGCGCCTCAATCCTCTGCAGTGAAGGCATGCTCCCAAAACTCGAAGGTATCTCCTCAAGTTTACTGCACCATCGCAACACCAATTGCTCGAGACAGGGAAATGAATCCACTGACATGTTCCAATGTTTGATCGAACTATGTTCGATCTTCAAGAACCTTAGATTAAAGAAACCCCCAACACCAACTGTCCATTTTTTCCCAGTGAAGGCAAAAAAAAGTATGTTTAGCATTTGCAGGTTCGGTAATGCACCGATTCTTGAAATTTCATCCCACGAGAAGCCACAACAAGATAAAGTTAACTCTTTTAGGCTTTGAGGGAAGATCATGCTAATTCCACTCATTGGAAACTCGCTACGGTGATAGATAGATAGTGTTTCAAGATATATTAGACACATGAGAGAGCTGAACAAAGAGCCCCAATGCTCCAAAGTCATAAGTTCAAGTTGGACTAAATTTGGTGCTCTGTTGCACATTTCACTTATATCATCCTCATTTACTAAAACTACTTTTGAAAAGCTCTCTAATTTCTCTAACTCGAAAACATCTTCTTTTTCTGCCCCAACACCGTTGAAATGAACTTCCCCTTCACTTATATCGACATGCTTTAGGTTTATCATGTCCCACATAGACCCCGGAAGAGTTAAGGCACCACTTTTTGGTCTCGCGGCTAAAGTTTCCAGGTTTGTAAGGTTCGATATGGCTGGTGGAATTTCACTAAAATTTCCGAAAACTGACAAGTACCTTAAATGAATCAAGGATGTTATGTCCTCGAGAGCTGAAGCCTCGATCACAACGTTCTTCAAGTCCAGTACTGTAAGTGATGATTTGAACGAGTCTGAACTAAATGCTCCACTTGGTATGAGTTTGTTCATTTCATTAGTGTGGGGATATAACCTCAAACTATGGATGTGTTGGGTCGGATGAAGCCACTTGATGACGTGCTGCATTTTACAGCAAATGAAGAACCTTTGTAGATCTCTAGCTGAACTAGAAGTAGTAGCAGGATCAAGAGAAAGAGATCTAAAAAAAAAGAATAAGATGTATCAATGAGAAAACAAACCCAATTAATATAAAGGCAAGTCAAAATAAAACAAAATTAAAGGGTACTGCTTTATACCTATCAACTTTCAACAAAAAGTTCTCTTCTTTAGCTTTACTCAAACAAAAATCTAGTACCAAATCATGAAGACGAACAGATTTTATGCCACCAAGGGGAAACCTTTGCGCAACCATAACAAGATTACTTGCAATTAGATCAATCAAATAATCCATCGCAATATGTTCGACCATCTTCACCTCATTACTTTGTACAAAACCTTCGGCAACCCACATCCGTATCAACTTATTAACTGATACTTGTTCATCTTCAAGAAACAAACCAAAGTAAAGAAAGCACAGCTTTAATTGATGTGGTAAATGCTTGTAATTTAACTCTATTATCTCCATGTACCACTCTGCCTCACCAGCCACTTTTCCACTTGCACTTATCCTTTTAGCAACTTTAGTCCAATAGCCTCTTTTCTTGTCCAATCTTGCAAGAAGACTACCCATTAAAATAATTGCAATTGGCAGTCCTGCACAATTTTTTGATATCTGCTTCCCTATTTCCTCAAGTTGTTGAGGGCAGCTAATTTCTTCCTTAAATACTGTCTTCTGTAATAATAACCAACTTTTGTCTTCCGCAAGAAACGAAAGATGATGAGTATAAGAAAACATTTTTACAGAAGAAGAAAGCAGTTCGTGATCAAGCCTAGTAGTTACAATAATTCTACTCTTTTTGTTGTTATCTGGGAAAAAACTGACTAAGTCATCCCATATAGCGGTGCTCCATACATCATCTATAACTATTAAATATCTCCTTTTCTCAAGACATTTTTGTACTTGCAGGATTAATTCATCTTCACTCCTCTCAATCTCAACATGGCGTTCAAATTCATAGCCCAATAATTCAAGCAATAATCTTTTCTTATCATAGATTTGAGAGACACAACACCATGAACGAACATCAAAGCGATTGACTATATTTTCATGGGTATATAACTTTTTGGCTAGAGTTGTCTTACCAAGTCCGGGTATGCCAGTAATCGAGATAACGCCTAGCTGATCTTTTCCGCCAAGAATATTGTCCATCGCCACTTGTTCCTCTTTTTCAATGCCCACCATTGATAGTGATGACAACTCAATTGTGGTAGGTAACATCTTGCACTCAAATTAATGGACAAGTAACATAGATGAAGTTCGAGAAAATTTCAGGTGAATAATATGCAAAAGTAATTAAAGGGGGAATTAAGATCAAAACACGGGGATAGTTGGGGAGAGAGAGGTAGCAATGCAAGTCAACTGTAGCTGAATTTCAAGATTTTAAATTAGAGCAAGTGTAAAATATTCCAACAAGTGTGAACACCAATACTGAATCGCCAGCTCATATTGTTTGGATTGTGAACATGCTTATTGCACTACACGATCGTCCAACTATATAAGTTTTAACGAAATAGATTAAGTTTGTTTCACGCTTCAAGACTTGCTAAATTGTCTGATATTATGTGTTAGTAATTGAGTATGATGTTTTGCATTTTGTTGCGGATGTTGATTTGGGTGCTGGAAGTGAATTGGAGATAGTTTGGGATTGATTCACAGCAATAAGGAAAAATTTTGGAGCTTACGAGTTGGACCATAGGTGGGTGCCAATAAGTAATATTATATTAACTTTATGATATATGTACATAAAATAATTAGTTTAACGTGAGATCATGAGTTCACGTGCACTTTTATTTTGGGTTAAATCCCCCCGACCACAAGTGGGTCATGTCATAGCATGCCTATCTCGTAAAGCATGATTTTAGGTGAGAAATTTGGAAGCTAGTCAGGTCACAACGAGGTCTGACTAGCCGTCGGAGCCGGGCGCATGATCGATAGGCGCGCCATGGTCCCATCCGTCAAATCTCAAATAAGGGTGCGAGAAGACTTATTTTAAAGAGTATTTTCAAGTGAAGTTGAAAAAGATTATTGGAAGTTGTAAGTACACGTTGTAGGATATTTAATTAAAGTTTGACAAAAGAAGTATTTAAGAGCAAGAGACAAAAAAAAAAAAAAAGTATTATTGTACATTTAAAAATTACGATTTGAGTCCTTTGAACATGGACCAAAACATGAAAGCAGTTATAAAATGAAAAGAGAACTACGTTTTAATTGGACCTATTCTCAGCACGAAGTACCCGTAACTAAGACTATTAGATTAAAGACCCAAGGATGAATAATATAAGGTCCGTCGTGGATCGTCACTATGGAATTAGTTGGGTAACTAGCCAAGATTTTATGGGACAAAGGTACCATCTCATTTTCCGCAATTGGGGAAGTTTCCTTTTCTGATTCTTTTGTTTTAAATTTTCTTTCCTGATTTATTCTTCACAATGACTTTCCGTTCTTCCTTCTGTCAACAACCAAATCAACTGCTGTTTCTCCTTGACCCAAAAGCTACGGTTTCAATTTTTGTTTCTTTACTAAACTAGGGTTCTCTCCCTATCCCTCTCCAGGATTGATCTCTTCCAGTTTCTTCTCATTTTTGCCCTCACATTTATAGGGCATTCTGCACCTTTGGCTTTGTGAACATTATTGTTGAGCCAATTTTTCCAAAATTGCCTTGGATATGGTGCAATGCTGGGTAATTGAGGTCTAATAACTTGTTTTAGAATCATTTGCAGATTGTATTTGTTTTCGGCTCAGTATCGCATTTATGATTTGTTGTGTTTACCAATTGAGAACTTGGTGTTTCTGACAGATATTAATGATGAAGTGGTGGAGTTTTTAGGGGATATTGTGTGTGCTTTTATTAGGTTTGTAATTAGAATGATGAAGAGGTTGAAAAATGAGGCTTCGAGTGTGAGGAGATTCAAATTGTCATATATTTTACTAGGTTTAGCTGCATTTTACTTGATCCTCATCTGCGTGAAGTTCCCAGAGTTTCTCGAGAGCGCTACAGCTTTGAGTGGTGATGCTGCTGCTGCGGATGTGGCTCTAGATGTCGAGGATGATGGTGGAGAATCATCAACTTCTGGGTTTCATAATAATTTAAACCAATATGCACTAGTGACACCGCAAGAAGAGGAAAATGAAAATGGAGTGTTGCCCCATAAAAAGCCTCGCAAGCTTCACTATGGTCGAATTACTGCAGCTATTATGAAACGACAGAATATGGAGCGAAATCTTTCTGTTTTGGATAGAATGGCTGATGAAGCTTGGACTTTAGGTTCGAAAGCCTGGGAAGAATTAGATAAATATGAGGAGAAGGGGATTGAGATGAACTCAATACTCGAGGGGAAGCCCGAGTCATGTCCTTCATGGGTTTCTACTAGTGGAGCACAACTTGCTAAAACTGATCAACTTATGTTCCTACCATGTGGGCTTGCAGCAGGTTCTTCTATTACACTTATTGGTACTCCTCATTATGCGCATCATGAGTATGTACCACAGCTTGCCAAAACAAGGGCTGGCAATGCATTAGTCTTGGTTTCCCAATTTATGATTGAATTACAGGGTTTAAAGTCCGTTGTTGGTGAGGATCCACCAAAGATTTTGCATCTGAATCCTAGAATTAGAGGAGATTGGAGCCATAGACCAGTGATCGAGCACAATACTTGCTATAGAATGCAATGGGGAACGGCTCAAAGGTGTGATGGTTTACCTTCCAAGTATGATGATGACATGCTCGGTATGACACTTTCTAATGATATACTTGTTGGATTTTGATCTCTCTAATCTTTAGCTATTCCTTTGGGGGGGGGGGGGGGTTTCAAAGGGAAATGGTATTTTTGAAAATAAAGGCATTTCTAAAGGTTGTAGACTCAAACCTGAAAGTTCTTTGACAACAAAGTTCTTGTTTGAGATATGATGTAGACAAGAATTCAGTCGCACATAATCCCAAACAACCAATTAGAACAAGATATAGCAATTGTAGACTCAAACCAACCTCAAAACTTCACATTTCAAACTTAGTAACACATGCAAGGGTATGTGCATTTGTCACACGTAAGAGTAAATGTGCCGGGGAATTTCCAAAGGTGTTGGCAGTTGCGGTTACGCACTAAGCTAAATCTTGACCCATTGAGCTCTCGAATTCAGACTCAGGTGCATGCAGCTGGTGACGCATAGTGCGGTCCCACACAGGGGCTGATCCAGAGTATAAAGACTGGGTTCACCGGAACTTAGTAGCTTTTGTTTATACCTTGTATATGTACTAAGAAGTTCATTAAATATCTATAAATATCATATTGTGAACACATAAATTATTGTAGAAATTGCACGGGGCGCCCTATTTGATCGCCCCCATTTAACCTATACCCATATTTTTAAAATTATTTAACCTATACCCTAATTTTTACAACTTCATGCGTCGCCTTCCTGATACCTGTGCAAAACTTCAGCTTATTTAGTGCTGAAGTTTTTACAAATCAGCATCTTCTGTTGAAATTTTTGAAAAAGCTTTATGACAAAACTAATTAATCCAGGACAAAACTTCAGCTTATTTAGTGCTGAAGTTTTTACAAATCAGCAACTTCTGTTGAAATTTTTGAAAAAGCTTTATGACAAAACTAATTAATCCAGGACAAAACTTCAGCTTATTTAGTCCTGAAGTTTTTAGAAATGAACTATATAACTTCAGCATCTTCTGCTGAAGTTTTTGAAAAAGCTTTATGACAAAACTAATTAATCCAGGACAAAACTTTAGCTTATTTAGTGCTGAAGTTTTTTCAAATGAACTAAATAATTTCAGCATTTTCTGCTGAAGTTTTTGAAAAAGCTTTATGACAAAACTAATTAATCCAGGACAAAACTTTAGCTTATTTAGTGCTGAAGTTTTTTCAAATGAACTAAATAATTTCAGCATTTTCTGCTGAAGTTTTTGAAAAAGCTTTATGACAAAACTAATGAATCCAGGACAAAACTTCAGCTTATTTAGTGCTGAAGTTTTTTCAAATGAACTAAATAATTTCAGCATTTTCTGCTGAAGTTTTTGAAAAAGCTTTATGACAAAACTAATGAATCCAGGACAAAACTTCAGCTTATTTAATGCTGAAGTTTTTAGAAATAACCTAAATAACTTCAGCATCTTCTGCTGAAGGTTTTGAAAATACTTTATTACAAAACTAATTAATCTAGGACAAAACTTCAGCTTATTTAGTACTGAAGTTTTTACAAATGAACTAAATAACTTCAGCACTTCTGCTGAAGTTTTTGAAAAAGCCTAGAATGCTGAAGTTTGTCTGATTGTCTTTGCTACTTCAGGCTCGTATGCCTGAAGTTTATGCGAAAAGTGAGTACGCTTGCAATTTTTTTTGCAAAGCGGGTATAAGTTAAAACGTGACCCAAATATTAAGTCGAGATCGTAGTAGGAACCCATTAACATTAAATCCTGGATCCGCCTCTGGTCCCATAACCTTGATAAATCTGCAGTCCAGAATTTTGGCCTGCCGTCACAACCATACCGTGCAATCGCATTTCCTCTTGAAATTGTGTACCCTTTATTCTTACTGCAGTGCAGGACACATCGTGCGATCACATTTCCTCTTGAAATTGTGTCACCCTTCAATTCTTCCCAAAAAGGGCCTTGATCTTCACTTTGGGTCTCCCATTGCTTCCAATACTCCTTAGGCACGATGTCTGGTGGGAACCCCCTAGACATGCTGCTATCACCTTCCTCTTCTTTTTAAGACTAGGTCATGAACTCTTCTTTATCAAGTGCTGCTCACATATTGAAAGTGTGCTTCCCATGGACTTTATAAATGTGACTGTTAAGGCAAAATAAAGCTTATTGTCGAGCACATTATATTGCAACATCGAATATTAAATCACACAAGATTGTGCAGATAATTGATAATCTACCTGAAATTATAAAAATGTCGAGCTAGTTTGATTAGCAAGCTGATGATAGGGGTTAGGTTGCCGAGAACCACTTTCACATGTTGACCACTAACAACTGCACATAACATTTTTGTCCTGAAAAGTACTGTTGTATATCATTTTACCCGAACTCCTTCAGTATGGTTTAGTTGAATTAATTTAGGCTACTAAATGCCTAATTTTTGGTTTTAATTTAGTTTTTCGGACATCACTTCTATTCCTTCTATTCATTTATGTGCCGGATTGTTTTCACCCTATGATATATATATATATATATATTTCACTTGAGAATGATGATAAACCTCTTTTGCTTCCTATTCCTATTTATGTCGAACAAGTTGTTGTGGGATTCTTGATTTTATAGCTTTACATCAATCAAATACCATAAATTTTGAATTTTATTTTTGTGACAGTTGATGGATATTTGAGATGTGAGAAGTGGATGCGGAATGACATCGTTGATACTCGAGAGTCGAAAATATTCTCATGGTTTGATCGATTCATTGGACGTGCAAAGAAACCAGAGGTGACATGGCCTTTCCCATTTGTGGAGGGTAGGATGTTTATTCTTACTATTCGTGCTGGTATTGATGGCTACCATATCAATGTAGGCGGCCGGCACGTGACGTCATTTCCGTATCGAACTGTAAGCTACTAGCGCTTTCCAAACAATTTTGCAGGTTTTCTTGGTAGACATGCAAGTGTTCTGCTTACTGAGCAAATCTCTAGTGAAGGAGAGCATTTTTAAGACGTTGCACCTGAAATTGACTTGAGAGTTGGCACATTTTAGAGTCTTGGACTGCTCTGCCAGTCATGATCACCATTGAATATCCACAGCATACATTTTCCTTATACAAAAGGGCACATTTGATATAAAACTACTATTCAAATCTTTTACCCATATAAATAATTGCCTTACAAAAATGAACGGTAGACACAAATGTGTCCTTGTATTTGATCCTTTTCTGAAACCCTTAACCAGTCTACCAAATTTGTAATCCTTGCAATTAATATGATCACCAGATTTTCTGGAATTAATGTTTTAGTTTCCTTACTCATGTTATTACCCTACTATACTTGTGAGCCTTAATTAAATGTTCCCTATTCTTTCAGGGCTTTACACTGGAAGATGCTACAGGGTTGGCAATCAGAGGTGATGTAGATATACATTCGGTTTATGCTACATCTCTACCAACCTCCCATCCAAGTTTTTCTCCCCAAAGAGTGTTGGACTTCTCAGAGAAGTGGAAATCTCTTCCTTTGCCCCAGAATCGCATTCAAATTTTTATTGGGGTGCTTTCTGCCACCAATCACTTTGCTGAGCGTATGGCAATCAGGAAAACCTGGATGCAGGCTTCAGCAATTAAGTCCTCAGATATAGCAGTCCGCTTCTTTGTTGCATTGGTAAGTCGCCCACCTCACCAAATAAAAGATAGATTTGGCTCAACTGCATGTTAAGCATAACTGTTGATCCGCCCAAATAAGTTTGGACCTCAAATGCAGTCAAGTATTCCTCGTAATGACAACATTTTGAACTCCAATAAACTTTAATTTTGATGAGGTGATTAATGGAGATTGTCAAATAATAGGTTTTACGGAATAAACTGTTTATTGAACTGCTTTCTTGATAAGATTGATTATTGGAATTAGCAAAACCAGACAAGTATCTATGAGTTGAAAAACATTAATTTTTTGGATCATCTTTTTTCAGGCCAAATTTGTAAAAAACATGTCTGGAAGTCCATTATTTTTGTGAAGTCTTTTTACATATGTGGCCCAAAAAAGAAGAAATATACAGTTGGAACAAATAGTCATTGCACCTAATGAAGAAATCGAAAAACAAAGTTGAAGTAAAGCATGTATGGGATATTAATATAAGAAGTAGAAATACACAATTGGAACAAATAAATCACTCTATATGACTATGTGCCAATTAACAGTTGAAAAATACCCCACTTGGAAGCTAATTTTTCAATTTTTATTCACTCCCACGTGCCTAAAAGGGAGTGTACTTCGCCACGTCAGCATCCAGGGGATGAAGGCTATCAAACTGCCAAGTTAAGGGAGGTAATTAGGACAAAAATTATTGGCTGTATAAATGGTGCCAAGTTTAGTGAGTCCCCAGGTGATGATCTATGCTGACCTTTCTAGGTGTTGAATCTTAAATGAAAATGCTAATTGTGGGTAAATATGCACAAACATTGTTATATTAGTGGTTTACAAGGTCTGGCAGACTATCAGTGACAAATGGCGAAGTTATAGAGAGGGAAAATGTATAGAAAAGAAGAGAACAATGGGGTAGCCCAATTGGTTAACTACCTGAACTTCCGCCTTGTTGGTCGGGTTCGATTCCCCACCTTGTAATCCTCTCCCCTCAAGGTAAAAAAAAAAAAGAACAATAATAACAACAACGCAATAGAATCCCAGAAGTGGGGTCTGGAGAGGCTAGAATGTACGCAGACTTTACCCTACCCCTGAGGGGTAGAGAGGTTTCCGAGAGACACTCAACTGAAGAAGACGAAAATAGACAATAGAATCTGTGACAATAACGAACATCAGAAAGATAATATAAGCATCGTAGGAAACAGAAACTAAATGGAAAAGCGATAACAACAACCAGTAATAAAGGCACCGTACTATGAGAAAAAGAAGGAAAAATAGTGTGGACACAAACTTACACCACTAGGCCAGCCCTACCCCCGATACGAAGGAAGAAAAACGCTCGACTCCCTCCTAATCATCAACCCTAGTGCTCGACCTCCACACCTTCCTATCTAGAGCCATGTCCTCGGAAATCTGAAGTCGCGTCATGTCCTGCCTGATCATCTCACCCCAATACTTCTTAGGCCTCCCTCTACCTCTTCTCATACCCGTCAAAGCCAACTGCTCACACCTCCTAACGGGGTATCTTAGCTTGTCCCTTGCTTCCCGCATCTTGTCGTCTATGGGAGCCACACCTACCTTCTCCCGAATATTTTCATTCCTAATTCTTATCTCGCCTAGTGTGCCCACACATCCATCTCAGCATCCTCATCTCTGCTACTTTCATCTTCTGAATATGGGAATTCTTGACTGGCCAACACGCAACTCCATATAACATGGCCGGTCATACTACCGCTCTATAAAACTTGCCCTCAAGTCTCTGTGGCACCTTCTTATACTCCAGACGCTAACCTCCATTTCATCCACCCCACCCCTATACGATGTGACATCCTCGTCAATCTCCCGATCCCCCTGGATAGTTGACCCAAGGTACTTGAAACTTCCTCTCTTGGGAGATGACTTGTTAGTCAAGCCTCACGTCATGCTTCCCCTATAAGACTCAAGGGCGTGTCTCCAAACCTCCAGCCTCTCGTTAACGCCGCCTCGCGTCTCATCAATCAGAACTATATCATCAGCGAACAACATACACCAAGACACCTCCCCTTGAATATGGTGTGTTAGTGCATCCATCGCTAGGGCAAATAAGAACGGGCTGAGCGCAGATCCATGGGGCAACAAAAAAAAAAGAAAATATATTAAAATACACTCTTTGGTTAAACTTTACATGTATTCCATTTTTTACTAACATGTGTGACTGTAGTGGATTGATTACCCATTCTAGAACATCCAACTTTTTGAATAAAGAAAATAGAATCTGATGAGGGCAATTTTGCTCATCTGATCAGGAGGCACACCTCGTGAATGCTTTTAGAACATTTGATTATATGAATGATTGGTCTGAGCGATGTGATTGTGTTTGTTTACATGCAAAGCATGTTGAGTATTTTACCTCAAATGAAGCAACTTATGGTGATGCTTAAGCATAAGAGAGTAGAAACAATTTGGCATTAATTTCCAACAAACTTTGGGATACTAGCATTGTATAAGGACAAAGCACTATAGCTGTCAGTATGGGCCGGGCCGGGCCGGGTTAGCCTAGCCCAACCCATGTGGGCTTTAGTAATTGACGGGCTGGGCTGGGCTGGGCTGGGTTAGCCCGCCATTTTGATGTGCCTTATAATGGTTTGCCCAGCCCTATGTGGGCCCGCGGGCCCCCACGGGCCGGCCCATAATTTTAAAAAATATAATTTTATATTTTTTCTTAAAGTTATAACCTAAAAAAAGATAAATATTTAAACATTAAAAAATATTTTATCGGAAATTTTTTGCAAAACTTAATAATTTTTTTATATTGTTCCAATATATCACAATAAACTAAAAAAGTAAAAGACAAGATTATACTTCATTCACTCAAAGTCAAAACTCAAACAAACTATTCAAGAGAACGTCCATGACGCTTATGGGATATACAACACGTCATTTTCATCAAACACATTTGAATCCGCTTGTAACAAGGTTGTCTTAACATATTCACTTTCTTCTACATCTACAATTCATATGCAATATTAATTAGTTAAATATAAGAATAATTAAATTTTAAAAACTAATATTATTCAAATTCACGTAAAAAAAATATTACCAGTTTGAGTTTGGGAAAAGTCATGCAACCAATTTCGAATAGTAACAAGTGTTTGGATATTTTCATGATGGATGCAACTTCTATACTTTGTCAAAATACGTCCACCAATGCTAAATGTTAATTTTGATGCTACAATGATAATAGGAATACTAAGTACATTACGCATCATCACTAAAAGATCGGGATATTTCTAGAATGGTCCTTCCAATACATGACAACATCCATCTCTTGGAACTTCTCAAGATCAAGCTTTGGTTCCTCTAAGTGAAGATCCAATTCTAACTTTCCATCGTTAGAGGCAGTATACGTTCTATATTTCATATATTTTAAATAAAAAAATTTATTAGGCCCATGGGCTAGCCCAAGCCAGCCTCAGTCAAGCCTCGCGGGTCGGGCTTAAAAGCCTCGTTTTTAAATGGGCTCCAAAAACTCTAGCCCAACCCTGCTAAATCACGGGCTGGGCTGGGCCAACGGGCTGGGCTGGGCCAACAGGCCAAGCCCATATTGACGGCTCAACAAAGCACCAAAGTTATTCCGATTAAAAGGACTGCAAAATTTGATAAGTTCCTAGTTGCAGTCAGTGTTTTAAAAGGGGTGGGCGTAAGGCGAGACGTTTTACATGTGCCTCAGCGAGGCGTAAGCCCTGAGGCACGAGGCGTAAGCCCCATAGATATTTAATTTTCAATATTTTATAAAATAATATAATTACAGTAAATATTTTATAAACGGGTAAAATTGCATAAAAATTGAAGAAAACTATAAATATGTGAAATATATATAGATAGATGTGCTTCATTTCCACAAAAAACTAGTTAAAACAATATATTATACGCTACTTTGAAGCACATGTAACTTGGGTTGAGAAGAATAAAGTTTTCTACATGGAGGAATAAAAAAAATGACTAACCTGCAATTTGAAAGTTGAACTTGCTGCTATGAAGGAGAATGGAGTTCTCTTTGTATTTGTAAAAAAATTGAATATTCGTTGCTTTTGGAGATATTAGCAGGCTAGCGGATAAGATAAATAATTGGGAAAGACTAGGGCATCAATCAATAAAAAAGGTCTTGACTTTTAAATTTAATACTATGTTTCAGTTCATTTTTAAAACTTTTGAGTAATTACCAAGCTGAATTTTGAGAATTTGGGTATTATATGAAGGACTTATTCAACAAATTTTGTTTTAGTTTAAAAAGTCTCTGGGGCTTATGCCTCACTAAAAAAACGCGCCTCAAACGCCCGGGCGTACGCCCCGAATTGTTGGGGGTACGACTCTTGAGACGTTCGCCCCACACAATCGCCTCAAGGCGTTTTTGGTGAGCATCGCCCCAGGGCTCGCCCCAAAAACGCCTTTTGAAACACTGGTTGCAGTTAGGTAGATACCGTGGATTATTAGTGTATTGCTATCAACTTCACCTTTTTTCAGGTGGATCACAGGACTGTTTTCTCAAGTTGACTACTATTGTATTCACAAATCATAAGTAACCGAATAATAGATATCAGCTGGGAAGTAGTAATGCAATTTCTATTCTCGGACTTCTGAGGTGCTTTCATTGGTGGAATATTTTTTATAAATTAATGGTCAGTTGAAAGTAGTATTGCTTTTGAGTAAAGGAGAAAACACGAATAGGAAAAAGGTTGTGCTATTGTCTTCAGTACGACTTTATGTTTAGGTTCCCTTTTACCAACTTATTATTTATAGAACTTCTGCTATCATCTTTGCAAATAGCCAGTTTGGAGTTGAATCCCAATGCATCTGCTTATTTATGTATTAAAATTAACTTTGTAGAATCCACGAAAGGAGTTGAATGCTATATTGAAGAAGGAAGCAGATTACTTTGGGGACATTGTGATTGTCCCCTTTATCGACAGATACGAGCTAGTGGTCCTAAAAACTATTGCCATCTGCGAGTATGGGGTGAGTTCTGCGCTTCTTCTCCATCTTCTTTCTTTCTGAACTGCTTAGTCACATCCTGATATCCATCGACATGGGCCACAATATCTCTTGCAGGTTCAGAATGTGACAGCTGCATATATCATGAAATGTGACGATGATAATTTCGTGAGGATTGATGCAGTCCTTAGAGAAATTCAACGTGTTCCTCCTAGACGATCTCTTTACATGGGTAATCTTAATCTCTTGCATCGACCACTTCGAACTGGAAAATGGGCTGTATCATTTGAGGTACATAGATTTTAAATGATAATTGGAGTATAAATTCAAAATTCATGGCTATCGTTTGTTTATTTCTTGTAGACACTGATTTAATTTCGAAATATGGACTTGTGCAATAGGAGTGGCCAGAAGATGTATATCCCCCTTATGCTAATGGGCCAGGATATATAATATCAAGTGATATTGCCAGACATATCATTTCTCAATATCGGAACCGAAGCTTACGGGTCTGTCACCGCTGTATTCCTTCTTTTTTTTTCATAAATCATAAACATGATAAAAGTGTCAGTACTGAAATACGCATTTCCCCATCAAATTGACAGCTTTTCAAAATGGAGGATGTGAGCATGGGTATGTGGGTTGAGAAGTACAACAGTTCCACTCCTGTACAGTACTCTCACAACTGGAAGTTTTGTCAATATGGATGTATGGAAGATTATTTCACGGCTCATTATCAGTCTCCACGACAGATGTTCTGTCTGTGGAACAATTTGCTCAAGGGTAAGGCTCATTGCTGCAATTTTTAGATTGATGAGAGCAATTGATGGGCGCCCTCCCTAATTTGATTTAAAGCTTCTGACTCCTAACTGGAGAATGGAGATCTTCCGCCAAGAAGTGAAGTTGTGCAGTTTTATCTGTTCAGATTACTGTTTTAGTTCAACAAATGATTTAACACCGAGCTTTGGTCATCGCCATGGATATGTACATCTGGTTATTTACTATGTACTACTAGTCTTTGTATAGCATTCGTGCCGCCTTGTACCATGAACGAACATACAGAGATCTGGTATTCAGCCAAGCCTCCCACTTCCAAAAGATTCGGTTGGGGCCTTCAAGCTTAATGTTTGCCCCTTAACGCTTTGTATGAAGCTTTTACTCTGGGAATTCCAAAAAGTACTTTTTACTCCTTGAAATTTGCTTACTCTTCATACCTTTGCAGCCTTTGGTCTTGATCTCTTTAACTATTTGCATGTTGCACCCATAGACTGGTTTTCAGAATGAGAGTTGAAAAGAAGAGATGGCCGTGAGCGATCAATGCACGCCTAATAGTGCTCGTGTCAATTATATCACAATTTGTAATAAAAATAATTAAGTTTTTAACGCATTTGTTTAATTACTCCTAGCCGGTTAAAGTTAAAATATCTTTATGAACGCTTATACTATTTCACTATCCTAGTACTTGAAGTTGTCCTCGGCGTAATTTATCCACACTAAACTTGTCCACACTTGATGTACGTATTATTTTCCCTTATTTTTACCTGGGTAGTGATAAATTTGAGGTAAGAATGTAATATAAATTAATTATGATTAAGTTCATCATATTTTTATTATTAGTATTAGTCTCTCTGCACGTGCGTTGCACGTTATTCTATGGAAAAATAATTATATATATGTGTGTGTGTAAAATATCTATACTAAAATGTATTTCATATCATTTAAGAAAGGTAAAGATACATAAACTAAGAGTGAATAGAATAGAAAAATGATTCTATCAAAATATTTGGAAAAACTATTGTTGATGAAATGATTATTTAACTCACAAAGGAGTAAATTAGAAATTCATCGACACAATTTATTTGCCACGTGTTCCTTAAAAATTTTAGCAAGACATGCCAAAAGCACGTAAGTAAACTAAAATATGAATAAAGTAGAAAAGCGAGTCTACCATAGTAACAATAAAATAGTTAGAATCTAAAACCAAAATAATGCATAGACATAAAAATATGTTAGTTTCTATGCACCGAGTCATATAGTACATCATTTGTCGAATACTTGAATTACTATCAGAATTCAAATTGTAAACTTATTAAAGCGCAATGCTGACAAAGACGTCTGTGCATGTTCATTAGTTAGGCTTTTTCTTTTCTCCAAGGGTTGTGACTTTTAATGAATGACGATTTGCTAATTAAGAGTTGTTAGTAGGAAAATAGAGTATTTAAATTATTTAAAATGACATTTGAGTAAAACATTTAAATAATTTTACAGTTATCCTTTGTTTATACGCTAGTCATCTCAAATTCTAACCATTCAGAGAATATATCTCCGTTTAATAATTGTAAATAACGATTCAGAAACTAATTAACGTAAAATTTTAATAAAACCAACGAAAGAACAAAACCAAGGAATTTACAACTTAGACTTTGCTAGGATTTAGGTATGGGGGGATGGGATAATAATAAAGAATTGAGTAGTAACATCTTGTTTGGAGGGTTGTTACCCATTGTATCGTATTGTATTATTTTTTTTAAAATAATATTTATTTTGATTGTTTAGTTAAAATTAGTTGTATTGTATTGTTAAATTTATTGTTTCGGAATAATGAAAAGTCTCATTTTTTGAAACAACCGATTTGGTATGGTGGGATTGTTTCCTATTTTTCTTTCTAATTATGCCCTAACTTATTATTTTATAATTCTATTTTACCCTTTACCTTTTTTTTTATTTTAAATAATAGCAAAGTCTCTTGTTCATATAATTCTAGAATAGAATTCTACGTGAAGTTTAATAACCTATAGAAATTCTCAACGACAACATTCCAAATACAAGTTATATAATAACCTACATACGTGAATAACTCGTTTTGTTCTTCTGCCGCTTCTCCATACTCTTCGGGTAAATATTTTGTTTTACTTTTGTCTGAATGGAGTCTACTTAACATTTTTTTTTAAATTTTTTATTATTATGATCTAATTATGAATATAGTGTACTTATTATTATTTTAATATTATTAACTTGTTCAACTAATTTTGATAGAATTTGCATGAATTTAATTGCTTAATTTATATATAATACATAATTAGTGATAAATTAGTAGAAAGGGGTTTTCTTAAATAATTTTTATGTGTAATTCTTGATAATTAAATATTTAAAATAATTAAGAGTATTTTAGTAAACTTATTAGTTACAGTATAGTACGATACAGCCAAATCAAACATCAAATGTTATTTAACAACAACAAATAATATAATCTATTCAAATATTGTATTCATTAAACGATACAATAAAATACAATACAATACAATACGATACATTATAAAACGACGAGAAACAGTAATCTAAACAGAGTGTAAGTGAAAAAGATAAGATTTTGGTGTAGAGTTTTGATTCCACACATGTTGCTTTAATGGTAAAGACCGAAGATTGAGAGAAACTGGAGTTCTGATTTTTTGAGAGAGCAAAATTTAAATGAAGGCATTTTGGAAAAGGCGTCTGTCGCCGAAAGGGTGCCATTGTTGAGAGAGAAATTTTTTTCAGTGAAGGGTAATTTCCTATAAAGCTACTAAAATAAGGATAATTTTGTTATTTGACTTTTAGCTAAATTTGTTTCTAATATATTGTAGATGGCGGATAATATAAGCATGGGATGTGATTAGTTTGAACTTTGTTGAAATACATAAATACCCTTGAACATATTCAGAGATGTACATAAGGGCAGTAAGTGAACTAAATAAGTATGTTTAGAGCCCGTTTGGACATAAGAATTTTTTTTTAAAGTATTCACTTTTTTTTCAAAATCGGCGTTTGTTTATAAAATTTTTAAAAATTTAAAAAACTCCAAAAAGTTATTTTTTAAATTTTCAATCAAATCACTCACAAAACTTCAAAAATAACTCAAAACTATATTCATGTCTAAACATAACTTTAAACTTTAAATATCATTTTATGTTGAAAAAAAATTTCACCTTTTTTGAAATTTTACAATTCTTATGTCCAAAAGCCCACTTAAATTGAATTAAAAAAAAGTGTGTTGAGAGTGTAAGGACTAGTTTGAACCGGTTTGAAATCAAGTGGAAATTGGTGCAAAGCCGGTATAACACCCGGTCCGATTTGTATTTTACGGTTCAAGGACAACCCGACAGAGTAGAATCACATTATCCTAAGCCCTTCCTAAACCCAAGCAAAGGACAAAGGATAAGGAGTTATTTATAGCATTATAGTGCGGAGGTCATCAGCAATGGCTTCTGTATTGTCTACTTCCGTGTATCAAGGTACAGTTTTACTCGTGGAACTTTTGCAGCTTTAATTTTTCTGTTTTCCTGCTGGTATAGAATTTCAATTTTTGTATTTGCAGATAGAGGACTGAGAACTATGGTCTCTACTGACGGATTTGTTCCTAGCTTTTGCTGCCCGTATCGGAAGGTATTTTTAGATTTCCTTTTCTTTTTTGGCGTTTCTCTTTAGGTGTTACACATCTTGTTTAAGTTTGTTCATCATCAGTGAAAATTTTCATAAATTTCTGTTTTTTCGCTTGATACTATGTATCTATTACTACCTCGTATTGTTAGATGATAGGGTAGAAACACAACTTTTGGAAGAAAAAAAAAAAGGTTTGTCTCTGGGAGTTCAATTTGTTAATAGGCGTATGTATGTATGTATTGTGCTGGGGCCCACCCAGACATTGTTTACAGGTACTATCCCTGTTTTGATACGGCAGTTCAAACTTGTCTCCAGCAGTCCATTCCAAAAGGCTCCTTTAGCTCCTTGTATTAAGTGTGAGAATAAAGAAAAGGATCAGGGCTCCTTTGAGCAGGTTTCTGTGGAGCGTTACCCTTATCACAGTTATATGGACTCCACGTCTGGCCAGCTTGAACCAGCGTCTGGAGCTCGTGCTAGTATTCCTGGGCAGGAGTACTGGCCAGAAGGCACAGCTAGTCGAGTTCGGGCCGCCAGGGCTCCTGAACCCACTGGTACTTCAACTGGAACCCCATCTTATGGAAAAAACCCTGGAAGTAGAAGAAAGAAGTACAAGGCATCTGCTGCCGCTTCCAAGCCTTCAGAAATCAATATAATTTCTGATGATTCGGCAGAGAGTCCAGATAATTTACCAGAAGAGCCAAAGGATCTTTCCTCAGAGTATGTCATTTATCAGCCTGAACAAGAAGAAGAGGAGCTGACAGGCTATGAGCTGGATAAAAGACTTGGACGGCCCCACCCTTTTATTGATCCAAAGACAAAGAAGGAAATTGAGAAGCCACTTACTAGTGAGGAACTATGGTGGAATTGGAGAAAGCCTGAAAAAGAGCAATGGTCTAGGTGGCAGAGGCGGCGTCCTGATGTCGAAACGGTCAGTACCTTAAATAAGTATTATTAAGAAGTTTAAATTGTTTTTAAAGTATGTAATCAGTGTAGTTAAATTGTGCCAAATCAAGGTTGACAGTCAATGCTGCTCATGCTAGTTGCTGGATGAGGATACATTGTAAAATAGTTAAATACAAATCTAAACTGGATAAAATGATATCTTTGGAGAGAGACTTATTAAGGTGAATATAAAGAATACAGTGCTAACCACTTTAACCTCATGGTTCTCAAGCAATTTCACTTTGATATCATCAGTTTTAGAGATTCTTTTTCTTCTTTCTGAAACAGGTGTTTCTTAAAGCTATGGCGGAGACAGGACAGGTAAAGCTCTATGGTGACCATCCTACGTTGACAGAGACTGCACTCTACAGAGCAAGGAGACATCTATATAAGGAGGAAAGGTAGAATCAGCGACTTTCTTTTTTTAATGTTGCATCACATGCTCGGTTCTATAAGTTATAGTCTTGTAATGCAACGTTAAAGCATTGACCTTGTTCATTTGGTATTAAATTTATTCATTAGCTTGTATACTGTTGTACTAGGAAGTGTTCGAATTTATTCTTTGGAGAGCTTATTATTGTTATTACAATGAGTCTAGCAACGATTCATTGTGCCTTCTCTTTTGTCATATTGGTTTTGTAAATTACAAATAGCTTTAACATAAATAATTGTTAAGAGTTGGTCATATTTGGGATCAACTACATGTCATTTCTCTTACTTCTTGCCTTCATCTAATGTTTTCAAAAGCTATAGGTTCTGCAAGCACTCCAAAGTTGGTCTTAGGGTTCTCTTTGGAAGTCAAGTCTTGACTTCAGTTGGTTTTTATTTTATTTTTTGTTACTATTTATATGCATGGTGTCTGGACCACCTTGTGCGCACCTTGACTAGTGCACTGGCCTATATATCCAGCATATGAGCACATGTTGCCTAGTTAATCGTGTCCACTAAGGTTAGAACGGATGGGCTTACACCAAATGTGTAGTTACGATTTGAACTTGGGATCTCCAGGTCTTTGCTCCCATGCCTTAACCACTAGGCCATACACTCGGAGACCCGTTTTGATTTTATATTTTCAGAAACTTGCTTCTTATACTGTTCTGTCCTTCTATTCCACAGATTTTGATTTGCTAAATGACTTGGTAATCTAGTTTTCCAGTTTTAAGATGAAACCAGAATACACTTTCTGTTTGGAAATAAGATCTAATAAGTGGGTTTTGCAGGCTGCAGGCTGAAAAAGAGAAAATGGAAAAGATTGGCCCTATTGCATACTACTCAGAGTGGGTCCAAGCTTGGAAGAAAGACACTTCACGAGAAGCCATTCAAAAGCATTTTGAAGAGACTGGTGAAGATGAGAACACTCAACTCATCGAAATGTTCTGCCAGCAAACAGATCGTGAATATCGCATAATGATGGGAACTGATATCCGTATTCCTCGTGATCCATTGGCCATGAGAATGCGGGAGGATCAAATAAAACAAAGTATCTCCTTTTCTCTGGCTGAACTATGCTACATTTCTGCTTTTTCTTGTGGGTATTCATGTATGCAGCTGGGTTTAGAAGTGAAGGTGGCTAGAAGTTGGCAAGTCATTTTTTTCCAGTGTAGTTATAGGGCTCTTTATCTTTATTATTTCTGGATATTACCATTAAGAGTGCTGTCAAATTATTATTTCTTAACAAAAATATCTGAACATAGCCTGAAATGGTTGAGGTACAATAATAATACGTATCTTCTGTATTGGAATTATAAGTTAGTTTTAACAAGTAAGCAACTTTTCTTCTGGTTTGTTTGAGTTTTCTGTTACACTTTTGACTGGAAATCAACAATTTGCTTTTTTCTTCTTCTCTTTTTGTGCAGTTTGGGGTGGAGATCCAGTTTACCCAACCATTAATTACATTCAGGATCCAGATGAAGTGATTGATTACAGGGGTCCAGACTTCCATGAACCAACACCAAATATGTTGGCCTATCTGAAAGAGGTTTGGTCAAGCAACTTGCTGTTCAGTACCCTACATGGTCTTCCTGCCTAGTTAACTTTGTTGACCGTATTTCTGGTCTTTTTCACATATGCAGTGAATGCGGTTACATGCATCATCAAAAGCTATAAAATTAAAACATAATGATGGGTTTCATGTTTAAGCAAATGGAAATGAAGATACTCTGTGCTAAATGTTGTTCATGCTCTTGCCTTCATGCGAGATGTTGCATTTTTTACTTTGTAAAGATACTGATGCTCAATCTCTCAAAAAGCTAAAAAGATAAAAGCTGTTATTTCCAGTTGGTGCTGGTGGTTATCCAAAATAGTTACTGCTAACTTCCTAGTAATTAGTAAATACAGATACAACAAGGCAGGTCATGACTAGATGAATGTATTAAAATGGGGATAGTAAGATGGATGCGCAGCTTTATGATTACATCTGACAGAGGTTGCAAGTAGCACTCATATAAGAGATAAAATGCGATGTTGTTGTATGAGATGGTTTGACTTTTACATAGACCTCCAGATACACTGGTAGGTGGTGAATGTGTTAAACTGGAAGAAATAGACCTAAATTTACAGGGAGAATTCTTTCAAGAGGCCTAAACCAATCAGAATCAATGCGGATTTAGCACAAATACAATGGAAAGGATCCATGTAGGCCATACTAACTTGTTGCTATTAAGGATTAGTTGTTGTTGCGCCACTTACATAAGATCCGGTGCTTATTCTTATTAGAGATTTGTAATTCCTGTAGAACTAAGTATGAGATATATGATAGTGTTAGAGAACCCTTATGTTGCCTTAAAGATAAGGCAATGGATCTTTATTATGTGGGATAGAAAGCAGATAAATTTTCAAATGACGATGGTTTTCGGGCCAGATGGCGAGCACATCGACTAATTCGCCAGCAGCTTGCTACAGCCACCAATTTTAGGGCAGATGAGCTCACACTAAGTGTTGTAGTTAGGATTCAAACCTGGGATCTCTAAGTTGTTTTTTCTATACCTCAACCACTTACCCATCCCTTGGGAACATACAAAGGATTCATATAGCCGATCCCAATTAATTAACTATTATGGCTTAGTTGATCAATTGAGACTTGAGGGATATGCAATTTGTGAAATTCTTTTATGAGCAAACATTAGGTATGTATAGCTAATGTGGAATGTGAATAATATCTCTTCTAAATGTGTTATTTCTACTTTTGGAGATAAGGAAAATTCTCAATCTAGGGAAATGGTCTAGTAAATTATGATGGATGAAAAATGAAGGTAAGTCGAAGAAAATTGAGATGGATGGAGTGCAACTAGTCAACCCAATTCTTGTGAATAGTTCCACTTTATGAAGATTTGACTTTACTGGGCTTTATGAATGGGATGCATCTAATCAAAAGAAGTCTAGTTTGAGTTGCTGATGGGAGATGGTTACTACCTATATGGTGTAGATAAATTGTAGCACTTTTTTAACTGTCATGTTAACTCAAATAACAAAAGAAGTCTAGTTTGGGTTGCTGATGGGAGATGGTTACTACCTATATGGTGTAGATAAATTGTAGCATACTTTTTTAACTGTCATGTTAACTCAAATAACAAAAAGCTACAGGTATAGTTGTTGTTAACTGTGTGTAGAGTTGATATACCTGTTTTATTAGCCTATCATTTGCTGATTGTATTCTGGCTTTATTGGAACATTTTGTTATCAGCATGGCAAAATAATATCAAGAGAGGAGCTAGAGAAAATTCTGGCCAAAGAGAAGACAGAAGAAATTGAGGTAATAACTTACTATAGTGCTTTACTGACTCGTTTCATCTCTGAGGTTGGCGTATAAGGCATTATTCCTTGCAGTTGCTACAAATGAATTGGCATACATGTAAAAGCTTCAAATGAGTAGTTTATCTTTCGGTTGTTTCTAGAATTTACTTTTTAGGATGTACGAGCAAAACTACTCTGGATCCCACGCATAAATATGTCGCAAATAGTTTGGGGATTTGACGATTTTATGGCATGCTGTTGTCTACTTCATTCGTCATTCTTTACATATGCATCAAATAATCTTACAATCATCAACAATCAGATATTGCTTTCTATTAGTAGTCTCAGTCTCCTTTAGTTTGAGCCTATACAGTAAAAAGTACTTTCTTCTCTGCAACAGGTGGCGGAAATTGATGAAGCCATGGCACGAGCTGTTGACATTGGTGAAAATGATGTGAGATCATTCTTATCCTTACTTTGCTTCAATTTGGTCTTTCATGAACTTTGTTCTGCTTTATGCTGAACTTTTGAATTTACTATTTTGCTACATTGGCATTATATACCAATTATTAGTTTATGTCAAGTAACTTCTCTTCGTGGTTCAGGACGAAGAAGAAGGAAGTGATGCTGAAGTTGAGGAGGGGGATGAGAAAATTACGCGAAATTGGAGTGTTTTGAAAAGTAATCCTGAGCTTCGCAAATCAAAGGTAATTTGCTTTCTAGAGACTATCTTCTTTTTTTGTGCTTCCTTTCTGATCGTATGGCTCAATTTGTTGACACCATTGAAAGGGTGATTGGTTTTGTTATATACTGTTATATAGTTGGTTACCAATTTGGTTTTACTTGATGTCTAACTTACCAAAAACTGCTTTATTCTTTCGTGCTATACATCTTCCCCTACATTGTTTATAGCAAATCATTCCCTCAAAGAATTCCTGTGTGCTCAGAGATGCTGGAAGGAAAAACAATTATACTACAGGATGAACGAGTCCTGCAGACCCACCTCCCTCTAGAACAAAAGAAAATGACGCTTGATGTATTGAATGGATAAAAAATTGAAGGGATCGTGGAGCAATTACATGGGGTTGGTAATGCCAAAATAGAACCTGCCCACAAAATGGAAGAAGAATAACTCTGTAGAAAACGATTAGAAAAATTCTGTGTAGAAGTATCCAAATGACGAATGATTCGAATCGTTAGAAACTAGGCTTCAAGGTCCACAATTGTTCTCCAGGAGTCATGATCAAATTCTTTCAATGTTAAAAGTTATGCATTTTTTAGTTGGATTATGTTTCACTTGTTAGTATAGACACAAATTTCCAACTTTTAAAGTTTCGACTCACTCCATTTCATCTCCTTTTCACTCTAACGTATTCCTATTATGTCTTCCCCTAAGTAGAAGAGTAAACCCCTAAAAGGTAAGGTGTTCTAAAATTGCTTGGCCATTGATGGTGCATGTTGTTGCCTTTGAGTGATTATTTTGAGTCTAAAAAAAAGTTTAAAATCCCAACAAGCAGGTTTCTTTTACACTGTCTTAGTTTGAGCTCGTGCTCAGCACGGACGTTTTCTCACTAATATGCTAAGAAGTGTCTAACTATGGATTAAAGTACATGGTCAACTTGTCTTGTCTACATCATGAGTCAATAGTCATTTCTATCTTCAGTATTAATCCATGGCAGAATATGACTAGAGGAAATGAGTATTATGTTGTACAAGGTGCTTCAGAATATGTTGCAATCCTAATTCCATTTAAACTAACAAACTGCCATAGAGCAGTGCATTCTTGTTTTTATCTTTCTCTCGTCTTTATCTATCCACCCTTTGTCTCTTTGAAATTTACAAAGAAACGAATAACAAACATTGGTAGAAGTTCATCCCTATTATCGTCTTCTTAATGTATTTTGTATTTGGAGCTTCACAACAGCATGCACTTCATGACGTTGCAGGAAAACCCCAAAAAGAAAGACATGTCTCTGGAAGAAGCTGTAGATGATTCTGAGAATTTAACGGACTTCCTCATGGACTTTGATGAGGATGAGTGACTGATGGATGCCAGGCTATTAAGGTGAGTTCATTCGTCTTGAAAGTGGAAGCAGAGGTACATTTAACAAAAACTTCCTTAGGTGAATGCATCAATGTTATGTGCATTTACTGCATATACATTCAAATAACCTTTTGTTTCAACTTGATGAGTCATTACGCAAATCTTTTTGTTTAATTGTAGAATTCTGTTACAATTATTTGGATTTGTCTGGTTAAAGGAATAACCAGATTCCCTTTCAAGCATCTTTTGATGCTTTATTGTTCCTGGTCCTATCTCTCCACTAAGAGTCATTATACTCATCATTTTACTGTCCCTCTGTTCTTGTTATGCTTCTGGAGTTTGGCCCTTTCCTGTCTGTTGGGCTATTCTAGAAGAGCTATAACGTTGGAGCTAGTTAAAGATTATTGGATTGGGGTGCAAACATCCTGTTTCAAAGTGATATCGAAAAGGGAAAATTCAGAATGTAATTTTAAGCAACCTTTTTCTTTTAGCACCTTCTCGTTGAGCTGGTTTAGAAAGCCACTCTTCTGATTTAGCCCTTATGTGCGATGTGCCAATCAGGAGCATGAGGAGTTTGACTTAGAGTTCGGTTGCATATTGTGGAGGTTACATTTTTTGCAAAACTGTCCGGATTGTTTTATCAATGAGAGAGAATTCATTTCTACCTTGCAGGATAAGCTAATGATTTTTATCCCCGTCAATCTGATGATGCCAGCAGCATCTTGCCCTGTGATGAAGTCGGTGAACATATATTGAATTATTGATAAGATCTGGCAGTAAGGCCAACGTATGGCAAAACAGTTATTCGTTGATGTTGCTGTGACAGCTAAAACAGCATTCAGTGAAGAACTTCGCCCCAGAAGAGTAGATTTTGATAGAAAGCTTTGGGTAACTCTGATTATCCTGTGTAAAGCAAATGACGAGTGGAGAATGCTAGTACAGTAGCTTGTATCTAGAGAACAAAATGTGAAAAACTTCTGCAGCTATGATTGGTATATTAACCTGAAATTAGCAGCAGATGTTATCTTCCTTGATATAAACTCAGATGTCTTGTATTCGTTTCAAGTTGAACAAGGGAGTGTTCATTGGTATTTATGGTTCAGGGTTGTAGCTGCTTTTATAGTAATTTCCAGATAATGCATTCCAAGAAATTAGTTTTGTTCCCGTTTCATAAGTGTTTTTGTTGGAAAACTAATTCAAAGTTGTAGTAGGAAACTTTAGTTATTTAGGATTTGGTTTATTTATTGTCTAAATAAGATTTGTAGTTAGAATTAATATAGGAATAGGCTTTCGTACTATTATAAATAGGGATATTAGTAGTTTATTTTATGTGTGGAGATTTGTGAGAATTGAAGGGAGCTTTCAGAGAGTAATAATAAAATATCTTCCTTCAAATTGGTATTAGAGCTTCTACGATTTTGGGAGAATATTAAATAGCTTCCGTTGCCGGCGGGCGGCGCTATCCAATGTATGCCACACGTCTGGCCAAAAAATATGTTGGCAAAATGATAGATAGTTGTCAACAAAATTAGATTATTCGATGAAAAGTTTCAAGACAGATTCAAGAAAAAAAATAAGTTTAAAGAGGTGCAAACAAATATAGTACAAGATGAAGAAACTCTTCTCTAAAAGTTGGAAGTTGATTACGTGTTCAACAAAATTGAGTGTTGATAACAAAGTGCATCAACGTGTGTTGAAGACAGGTGCTTCAACAAAATTGAGTGTTGATGACAAAGTGCATCAACGGTTGGTGACAAAATGCATCAAGGGGTGTTGAAGACAGGTGCTTCAACAAAATTGGGTGTTGGTGACAAAGTGCATCAACGTGAGTTGGAGACAGGGGCTTCAACAAATTGAGGGATGCAGAAATGTGATTCATCAAAAGTGAAAGTTGGAGAGAAGTGCTCCAACATAATTGCACAACGAACAATTCAAACGAATACAACTTTGAATTACGGAAGAATGTTTTTAAACTAATTCAAAGTTGTAGCAGAAAACCTTAGTTATTTAGGATTTAGTTTATTTATTGTCTAAATAAGATTTGTAGTTAGAATTAATATAGGAATAGGCTTTCATATTTCTAATTGAAATAGGTTTCGTACTATTATAAATAGGGGTATTAGTAACTTATTTTATGTGTGGAGATTTATGAAAATTGAAGAGAGCTTTTAGAGAGTAATAATAAAATATTTTCCTTCGGTTTTAACAGTTAATTTCCAAAATTACTCAACAAAAAAAAATATTGCGCCACATGGCTTGTTATGAAAAGGCGGGGAAATAGAAGGAGCATTATGATTTAATTATTATTTTTGTATTCATTTCCCTTGTGCAACAAGTTTAAAAACAAATGTGAAGTAAAATTGGACGGGTTAATGTAGACAATTGATTTTATTGGGTTGAGTAACTGAGCGAACTTGCCGAGGATTTTTCGGAAATAGCCTCTTTGCCTCTTCGGGGTAGGGGTAAGGTCTACGGACACTCTACCCTTCCCAAACCTCACTTGTGGGATTTTACTGGGTTGTTATTGTTGAGTAACTGAGCGAACTCAAAACCTATATATAGTCCTATTGAATTGGAGAAATCTTCAGACATTGGATGTGAGAAAATTTGCCTGCTTGATTCAATGAGCTGCAACACCTAAGACATCTTCTGCAGAAGCCAACAGCAAAGATTTTTGCCAATCTTTAGAGAGAATTGAGGTCTTTGACAGTATTAAGTAAAGAGTCCATCTGAGCAAAACATACAAATGAAATCGCTCCCAGGACCCACGTGTACAATAAACGCTTGTGGTCCGGACCTCGCGCATAGCGGGAGCGTAGTGCACCGGGCTGCCCTTCTATACAAATGAAATCGCTCACAAAGTACATACAGAAACTCAAAGTCCAACTTCATATGATAAACCTGCGGGAATGGTCTGCATCGAACTTGATTGCCTATCACACGTACAGACGATCTATTTCCTATTCTTATAAAGCTTTCAAGCTAGCTATCCTAATATTAGCATCTTCAACCAATATTGAGAAGGGTTCTATGCCAGAAATTCAGTTTCTTCTGATAGGATGATTGTCCAAAGCTAACAAGCATAACAGATGGCTTCGATAGTCTAACTAGCTTTCATGATCTCACCCTTATGGGCATGTCAATTGTTTTCTCCTATAACAGAGATCAGTGGAAAACCAGCCATGTCAAGAAAGTTTCGATCAAATCAGAAGTCTATGGCCAAATTGTCAAGAAACAATTCAAGATTTCTCCCGTTAACTAGTATTCAAAGGGATACTGACAAAATATCTGTTTCTTTTTTCACATTCTATGTTGGTTAACTGACCACCCTTCGCCCAAAAACTATACTACGTATAAGGTACAATATTACTTGTGAAGTTGTGATTGATTAAAAATATACTTTGAACACCCTTGCATAAGTCACTGGCTTTGAACACCCTTATTGAATTTCCTGATTTCGCCACTGAATGCAGGCAACGATCTACCACAGCCTTGGGATTGACGTGAGAGTTTACATTTGCATTATTGCCCTCCGGGGGCGGATCTAGAGCATTGACTACGGGTTCCCGGGAACCAGTAATTTTTGCATAGACGCTGTATTTATATTAAGAAATTCACTAAATATTTGTAAATATCTAACTGTGAACCCAAATATTATTACATATTAATTTAAAATTACGATAGGAACACATAAGCCTCAAATCCTGGATCTGACTCTTTTGCCCTCCATAATGTTGTATTTTGAAATCATGGAAGAAAATAACTAGCTCTTTAGGACGGAATTCCTAAACAAATGTATTTTTCAACTTCTGTTTTCGCTTCTGTTCGAAAGATAAGTCATGCACGTTCCCCTCGTATCTTCTATAATTGCTGGGAGTTTGCCTTGATATATTTTACTACTATGTTTTAAGTACTACCAAATGCTCGGGTTAAAATATTATTGGCATTTTTGTACTTAGCCCTTCAATGCAAAACTACTGCATTGCCTGCAGGATAAATTCCCAAACTTTTCTTCTATACATGCTGTTTTCAGTAGGGCTTTGTATTCATTCACAAAATAACAGTATTTGATTGGCAAATTGGGATAGTTAAACCAAAATGGCCATGCCATCACTTCAAAAAAATACTTTTCAAGATTTTCTCCTTTTAGGTGATTTTTGCTTTCACAGAAGAATTGCAAGCAAAAGGATAAGATCGAATTACGTCATTGACGTCGCATTCTAAGACTATTCCCCTTCATCACAAAATGAGAACTTTGATATGGATTTTGTCTCATTACGAGCAAGTTGAGTTTCTTTAAAACTGGCCGAACAGTTTATTTATCTAACAATAAAAGAAAAAGACCAACAACAAGATGATAAGTATCAAAAAAAAAAATATTAAGCAACCAGATGATAATTATATTGTTCATCAAGATCATTTCGACAACGGTGTGGCATGGAGCAGCAGAGCAGCCAATATCCGAAAGGGCTGAACAGAAAGGTGACTTAAGTAGACTCAAGCACCTGTATCTTGTGGACAAACAATTAAATGACACCAAACTTGATGCCAGTTGAACTATAGAAGGATGTGCTGACCCTGTCCAGTTCAAATTAATAAAAAGCAAATTGTTGATCATAAATCAGTTTTCCTAACAAAAAGCAAGGCGCGACAGTACTGGGTACACACATGTTAAATTTGACACAGCACATAAGATTTGGTATCTCTAAACAAAGAGCAACATGGTCCAACCTGCTAAATTTGTCTAAGCTCAACGAAAGACTTTTTAAGCAGCTGTAGCTGATTGAGCAGCCAGCCTCTTGCGAGCCTCTTCAATGATAGATAACTTGATACCTTTTCCTTTAGGAAGAGATACCCATGGCTTGGTACCTTTACCAAGAGTGAACACATTTCCCAAGCGGGTAGCAAACTCGTGCCCCTGGGCATCCTGAATGTGAACGGTCTCAAAGCTACCCTTATGCTTCTCCCTGTTCTTAATAACTCCTACACGTCCCCTGTTTCTACCACCAGTCACCATGACCACATTTCCAACATCAAATTTGATGAAGTCGACAATTTTATTCGATTCTAAGTCCAGCTTAATGGTGTCATTGGCCTTGATAAGGGGATCTGGGTAGCGAATTGTTCTTCCATCATAAGTGTTGAGATATGGAATCCCCTTCTGTCCAAACTGCACCGATCTAACCTTACAAAGTTTGAACTGCAGAGAGAAGAAAACAATGTGACTACTCTAACAACGCAGCATCCCAAAGAAAACAATAATTACAGGAAACAGGTATGGATATGCTAATCATTTATGATAATTTACTCAGATTCCTCGGTGCAAAAATCAAGAGCATGAAAATCTAACCTTGGCTTCCTCATCCCTGAGTGAGTGGAGACGGAAGCGACCTTTAGTGTCATAAAGCAATCGGAAGCTCTCATTTGTCTTTGGAATGGAAACAACATCTACATAAAAGAAATTATCAGCATTATTAATATGCCAAGGGAGTCAACAAACATCAATGCAATGAAATGATACAAGGAAATGAAAGACACATGAAGCAAAAAGATTTGAAGTGAAACACTTGATGACAAAGTGATCAACATTTGTATTTGAAACTTCGAAAGCAAGTGCATATAGATGAATCAACATTATTACTTCGATAAGGAACAGAATAAAACTTAGCACTATAGAAAACAACGAAACCATGAACCAAAATGTTTTTAAATGAAAAACTATCTAATGGATGTGGTCTTACCCATGAAACCAGCAGGGTAAGTCTTATCAGTCCTAACTTTCCCATCAACCATTACTTGCCGTTGCATCAAAATTGAGATGACCTCACGGTAAGTCAAAGCATATTTCAGCCTGTTCCTGAGGATAATAATCAATGGCAAACACTCCCTTGATTTATGTGGACCAGAAGAAGGCTTGGGAGCCTGTAGAGTAGAACAAAGAGAATTGTAAGGTCAAGAAGCAGGAAATTACCCAGAAAAAAGACTATTAAGCAACTATATATGACTTACAAAGGCTCCACCAAGCTTATCAAGCATCCAATGCTTCGGCGCATTGAGCCTCTTCAAATGTTTCTTCAACCCTCTTGCCTATACATAAATAAGAAACAACCAAGTTTATATCAGTATCATGTTTCCAAAAACTAAATCCAAAAAATCTTACAACTTATATGGATTAAACTTAGAAGAATGAAGTAAATTTCGCACAATAGAGGGAGCTGTTCCTCGGTTTTATATTAAAATCCATCCATGTTATACAAAGCACGTGCAATCTTTTACACATAGGTAAGAACACATTCAACAAATAACTTGAACTATAAGCTAACTAATTACTACACATGTTACACTGTCCGTAATTGAGATAAAGGGCATTTGACTTTGCAACAGCAAAATACAATCAAAAAAATTGACCCATTAATTCTGTTATCATTCTAAAAAACAATTAATATCTCAAAGAGGCACTATATAATGAAATCGGCATTATTAGCATACACAAGCTATAAAATTAACCAGTGTAACTCGGGATCAACACCATGCACTACTGAGTGAATAAAACATATAAAATTAAAAAGAATATCGTCTTTGATGCATAATCACATAGCAATCAAGTAGCAAATGTAAAACTGATACAATTACCAAAAGCAATGAGCACTAAGATACAACCGATCTATCAGAAAAGAAGTAATAAGCTAAAATAACCTAATCGAGATAATCTAAAGAAGAGAAGAATGTACCATTTTGGCGGTTTTCCGATTTGAATAGCTGCCGGGAGAGGTTGGCTGCCGCCGATAACTGAGTCTTAAACCCTAAGTAGAAGATAAAATGTCTTTTAAATACTTCAGCACATGCCCTAGTTAATGCCCAACTATCTTTGGGCCGGTAAATTGGGCTGTCCTCTGATTGGGCTTAATTTTTTTCCACTTTCTTGGTTTTTTATTTAAATTTTAAAGAAAAATTTTTCTCCTATAGCAAAGGTATACGCCCTATTTATTATAAACCAAAATTATTTTAAAATATTATTTTGTATAGCTATCTTTTATATTTTATAGCGAAATAAGTATTTATGGTATATACTGTCATTGAGGCATGAAATACGCTATTTATGTTTTTCCTCTCTCTTAGATAACTACACATACCGATTTTTAAGGTGATTGTTGTCATTGTATCCATGAATACATGTGAATACATGTGAATACATGCGCGTGCAACTGGTTTGCTATGATTTTAGGCGCTTTTTACTGTTGTGTTCATGAATTTTACATCTTCCAAAAATTTGACGAGCGCAAAGCACAACACAAAATTATTGCTCGCTAGTCAAAGATAGTATAGTTTAATTATCGTCTCCCCAGGGATGAGATTTAAACAATGTTCGAATAATTCTTCAGTTGATTACTATCCAGGAAACTTAACACTTGATTTGATGACTATTACTACGATTAACTACTAAAAATTAAGCGAGTAACAGTTGATCACAAAATACAACAGTATAGAAACGAAGAAATATCAATGAGAGAATAAGGGTATTTGACTAGATAGGTGCAAGATAATTGACTTGGGATCCAACACTCTACAATATTGTTGATTCTCACGAATTCAACAGATAATCAGATTACACTTGAAGTTAATGTTCCTCATTTGATTAAACGTTAATTCCAGATCAATCCAATTGAAGCACGTTAAACAATTGCAACAGTAAAATGATCGTTATGATCTAAAGGGTAGCTTCTCACGAATATTTTCCTATTTTTTAGGCGATTAACAATTCAAGAGGCTCTTTCGATTACATATTTGAATCACGAATTTATACTACAGCATAAGATGTAAACCAATTCAATATAATGCTTTATTTATTTTATTAAGCAGAATAAGAAATAACTCCACAATACGGATTAAAACTCCATCAATTAATTATAATAATTATCAAAAATCGAATCCCTAATCGAGTTATCAAAACACCGTATATGTCAACACCCTAATGGAAATTACTTCATAACAATAGAGTAATACATCTCAAATAAGTTTAAGAACAAAGAAAACATCAAAGCTAATGATTTCGGTACAAACTCACGTATTGCACTGATTGCAGGTTGTATTATTGATGAATTCTTGAGTCTTCCTGCCTTCGTTGGTTCTCCAATCTTTTGTAGGTCAAAAGTCCCTTCAAAATCGTATTTTTGATGTATTTTGCGTAGAAACAAGCCCGGACGAAACTACCCTTTCCTAACCGAATTGGAAATCACTCTGACAATTTTGCATAGTTGCACCTCCCTATGTGGCGCGCTACTGAGGAATTCCAGAGAGCTCGCATTTTTCTTGTCAGACTACTTTTGCACTATTGCGTCGCGCGTCGCGGCGCCCCATGCGGCGCGGTAGTGGTTTTTTCTCAAGTAAATTCATGTGGTCACTTTTTGATATTCGTACTTGATCCTCGACCCCCGAACGTGATCCCAACTTAATTTCTTGGGCTTCTACTCAAACTTCAAAACTCCATCTTGTTCGATTTTCGCTCCAAATTACCTACATAGCTCAGAGTCATTTCTTACAAGGTATAAAACACGTAATAAGTGTAATTTACTATAAATTAAGCTCAAACACACATAAAATACAATAATTAGAGTGCAATACTACGGTTAATATACGAGTTTCTAGCCTACCATCAATTAACATGGCTAAATCAATTATGCCAATCAAATAAATTATTACTATTGATAAACTTTAGGTTTACATCATGATGTGTGCAATTATCAGTGAACTCTAAGTTTATTATGGTATGGGTTCTTGTATCAATTAACTTCTACTTTATTCTGGCATTCTTTTGTTTGTGTAGTACAAACTAGAGAATAAAGTGGGTAGCTTTTCACATAAATATCACCTCGCTACAAGTTGTAGTTGTGATCACCTAATTTTTTACCATACTTGGGATTTTTTTAACACTTTATAGTATGTAAATAATTTTAAGTATAATCTACATATTTTAACCTTTATTTCATATTTTTAATAGGTTTTATTTAAGAAATAAAATCAATTTTTTTTTTTATATTCTTGATTTAAAAATATTTAGCAAGTATTTTTATTTTTACATTTAAAAAAATTGAAAAAAAGAGCCTTTTGCATCCGTACCCACTTTTTGTGCCACGTTTTAACTTATACCCGCTTTGTAAAAAAATTGTATTTGTACCCGCTTTTGCGCATAACTTCAGCATGCGGGGCTGAAGTAGCAAAGGCAATCACGCAAAACTTCAGCATTCTAGTAGATGGGCCTGAAGTAGCTTGCGAACTTCAGATCTAGAGCTGAAGTTGTTGTCTAGTAACTGGGGAACTTCAGCATACGAGGCTGAAGTTCCCTAGTTATATAGACAAAAACTTCAGCATACGGGGTTGAAGTTCCCCAGCTCTAGAGCTGAAGTTCCCCAGTTATAAAGACAAAAACTTCAGCATACTAGGCTGAAGTTCCCCAGTTTACAAAGACAAAACTTCAGCTCTAGATCTGAAGTTCTCTAGAGATGAAGTTTTGTCTTTGTAACTGGGGAACTTCAGCCCCATATGCTGAAGTTTTGTCTTTATAGCTGGCGAACTTCAGCTTAACTAGTGAAATTCAGCTCAACGAGGGAAAGGGAGCTGAAGTTATTTAAAAAGTGGTTACAAATCAAAAGTTTTTAAAAAAATGAGTATAGGTTAAATGGGGGCGACCAAATAGGGTGCCCCGCGCAATTTTTACAAAAAAAAGAGCCAATCAAGTTGGGACACTTGCCAAAAGATTCTTACCTTATCCATTCCCAAACTAACTCACATGCACCCACTATCACATTCTCTCTCATGCACATTTTATTCCACAAAAAATTCATCTACATGGGGATAATTTCAGATTTTTACTTATGATTCCCTCACCTCACGATGGATATCTCTATTTATAAACACACACATAATAGATGAGAGGGTGTGTGACGGGAATAAAATAAGGAGGGGGCCCACACGTTTTGGCTTTTTTGTGCTTCTTCAAGGTGAGATCTTTCTTCTTAAGAAATACACACACAGAGAACAAAAAAGGCCGGACACACCCTATGAAAAAATGATCTCCATAGTTACTCTTTCAGAAGAGAGAACGAGCAGCCATAACAAGCAGACCACCCCAAGAGAAAAGAGAACGGCCACCCCTATCGACTCATCTCTTCTATTCTCTTGTTCAAGAGGAAAGAGCAGTAGCAACTCAAAGAAAATTCCAATAGCCCCATCCCTTCTTCACCAAAATCAAGCAACACCCAATACTCCATTTCGAGATTTCAAACACTACCTTCCTTTAAACGTGGTGAGATTTTAAAGATTCGCTCAATTTCGAAGCCCTATTTCCTCAAATGGGTTGTTAAAGCTCTAATACAATCCAAATGCACACCCCTGAAGAACCCCTATTTTCTGCTTAAAATGCCCTTAAAAGGGCCCTCTTTTTTAGCTTAAAAACATTGCCAGACACAGCTGCTAACAGCGACAACAACAACCCTGAAAATTAGTTCCAAAATCATCCCCAAACCATCCTAAAATCACCTAAAACGCTCAGTCCGTCAAGGTCGTCGAGGTTGCCATTCGGGTCACTTGAGGTTCGAAATCTCCGGTTTGAGATTTTGTTGATGTTCATTTTCTCCGGTCGAGTTTGAAAATCGAAATCCGACTTTGTTGTATACATTTGGAGTTTCATATCAATACACATAAGGTTGAGAGCCCCAATGTTAAATACATCGAAAGTGGGGTTCACTCTGTCTATGGTTATCAAACTAGTGAGTTAGTTCACGAGGAGAAAAATGGGACATATCAATGGACTATCAAGCCTAAGGTTGTCCAATATGAGTTCAAGATGATGTTCATGTTCCCAAATTAGGAGTGATACACCTAAAGTGTTTGATGAAAACAAGCATTTTGCAAGGCACTATATATTTGGATCTTAAACTATCATTATTTCAATTTTTATTAGTGTTCTGTGGATTTAGTTTTGACTTTTAGATTGTTAGTACTAATTTTCATATTATGTGATGTGTGAATTCATGTTTATTTTCTGTTTCCATGTCAACTGTTTCTCCTAATATGCGAAGTCCTACCTAGGAGTATATATAAAATGAATGGCTTCCATTTTCTGTTATAATGTAATATCTCTGCTTCATATATGTTTTCCCCCATTATAATGTTACCTTTTTAAGTATTGCAACTTAGCATGTATATAAATGCAATTATCGTGGCCATGGATATGGTTCCCGTGGCATGGTCACGATACAAATTTCCAAGTCGAGTGTGTGTTTTACGTGACTCGACCATCACTTCAAATAACAATAAAAATAAACATATTGTAGATCCTGGGTATGGTTCCTATGACACGATTCACAATGTGTACAAAAACAAACAAGTGTGCGACATCACGGCTTGTTCAAAGATTCTTCCATAAATCATGGCCTCACAATCAAACCCAAAGTAGTTTACGAAAAACTCTTGAACATTGTAGTTTGCTTTAGGCGTATAATTAAATCATCACGGTTATGGGTAAGGTTCCCGTGGCGCATTCGTGATACGTAATCCCCAATTCGGGTGCGCATTTCATGTGACCCGACCGTAATTTCAAATAATAACTAAAATAAACATGTTGTAGATCGTGGGTGTTTAACCAAAGAATTAGACCCTTTGAATAAAGCTTATTTTTAAGATGAATACGGGTTACTGATAATCAAGATAATGGGAAAAATGAATAATAGACAATATTGCAGAAATAAAAGATTGACGTTGATTGTATTCGAGAATCAGATGCCTTTACAAGCTGTCCTCTCCTCTCTTATATAGAAGATTCTTATAACGTACGACTCTTGCTATGGTTACTCATTAATGACTAATTATAATATTAATGAGGCGTTACAAAGGATAACGGTAATTGGGTTCGGTTATATAACATTCGAGTAGCCAATTATGGGTCCTTGAATCTGCCCGATGCTTTGTCTAGATTCATTTTGACCGTGCCTCTCTCCCATTTTGATCAAGTTGAATTTCCCGTGGCTGATTATTCTGTGGGTTTGCTGAACCGTGCCTCTTTGTACCGTATTTCTTCAAAGAATTACGTCTAGTTGTCGCGTTTTTCTATGTCCACGTGACTGGCTGAGTTGTCAAAAGTTGGCTTACGTGTGAAACTCTTTTTTACCAATACAAATAGTCTCCCACTTACCATATATTTAACGATTAATATTTGGTAAGTGGATATTTATTAATGGCGAGAATATTTTGCCACCACTTTTCCTTGAATAATTGTATCCTTCTCCGAACCATAGGCGTCGTTTGTCACTTCCATTTAATGCTCATACCACAAGTCCTTTCCGGATTGGTTCTGCATTTACTCAGCACCTTTTAGGGCTTTTTGCGGCTGTGCCAGTCCTGAAGTGACATCTTCAATTATGACTTTTCATCATTATTTTCCTTTTTCATCATGTTTGACGGTTGTCTTCAAGTATAAATACATGTTTTCTTTTCTTTGCTTCCACGAAACACTTTTCTAACTTTGTTTTTTGTAAAGAACTTTCTTCTTTGCCTTTGTAAATATGTCTTCTTCAAACCAACATCAAAGAGTAATAGACATTGAAAGCTTAGCGCCATCTTCTGTTCCGACTAGAAGTAAGAGGGGTGGTAGACTTAGAAGTCTAGGATCCACTCCTTCGAGGGGCTCTTCTTCTTCTCAGATAGTTCCTCCTCCTTCCACTAGATCTCCAGTTTCTCCGAGATTTAGGGTTTCTCGGTCTTTGTCTAGAGGCAGAGGCGAACGCCTTCATGAAACTGGAGTCGATAAAATTGTCCCTGTTGAGTTTGTTTTTGCTAGGGATAGTCAAGTTCTTGTAGATCAATCTTCTTCTCTTGATAATGTAGAAAGATATCCAACCCTTATAACTGAGGGTCAAATTTCCCTTGTTCGTAGGGAGTGCTTTTGGAAATCTGACTTTCCTGTCTATATTACGAATAGTAATCAAAGAATAACTTCTTACAAGACGGTATATTCTTTTATTTATACGTACCTTTTCACTTTAGGGTTTAGACCTCCCATCGACCCAATTATAATTGAGTTTTGCCGTTTTTTCAATATCTGCTTAGGACAAGTTGGCCCGCTTGTGTGGCGAGTTATCGCATGCCTTAGGAGTTTGGCTTATTTAGCCTCGGTTCCTTTTACCTTCAATCATTTTATTCACCTCTATTCTCCTGCCTTATTTCGTGAAGGGGGTTTTACTCTGACTACTAGAAGAAAAGGAGTGTTGGTAACCCCTGGAGACGATAAGAATAGTGGTTGGTACCTCCGGTATGTTGTTGTACCCACTGCTGGTTTAGTGGTTGAAGAAAATCTTCCCTTCCCTGAAAAGTGGAATTGCGCACGTGAGTATGCTTTAGCTCGCATTTACTTTTTATTGTTTTGACTTGAGATGTTTTATTTAACACCGTATCTATTTATTTTTCTTTTCTCAACAATAATGAATACTGTTGAGAATGTCTCCGGTATTCGTGATTGGGTAGAAAAATTGTTATATGTTGCTCCTTCAGAAGTACCTCACTGGGAGGTATGGTTGGCAAGTAAAGACCCACGGTAAGTGAAGCTTTTGTTCTTGCTTATTTCCTTACTTGAGTCTATTTTTCCTTTTCTTTTTTGTCGTTTAACTTTTTCCCTTTTTAATAGGATTCTCTGCTCGTGGGGTGTCTGCTTCCTCTATCCCGAAGATGTCCTTGGCTCAAGCCTAGGAAATTATTATTAGTTCATATTCCTCAAAGAGGAAGATTAGTGGGTCTCGTTCCATAGAAGAAGAGGAAGAGGGTGCTTTAGTGCACAGGCAACAGAGAAGGCGGATGATTTTAGATGATGAGCCTACTGCCTCAATCTTGCCTTCCGTGCTTGTGATTGAGCCCCTGTCTGTGATGATGTTTCACATTCTCCTATTCATGGTGGTATTGATCTTGCTCCTGATGACGTCCATTTGGCTGCTGTCTTTCCTGCTTCATTGAGAGAAGAAGTTTCGTCTATTCTTTTGGCTATCTCAACTTTTGCTACTGCTTTGCCTGTAACTTCTTCAACTTTTCAACTTTCCGTGCATGCTTCTTTGCCCGTGGCTTCTCAAGCTCCTCAACCTTCTGTGCCTGTTGTTGTTCCATCTCTGCCTGCTTCCACGCCTTCCGTTAGGGAAGTAGGGTCTTCCAGCAGAGAGATGCGGCAGGTGGTAATAGGGGTTCCAACTGAGAGAAACCTTTTCAAGAAGATGGGAGAGCCTGAAGTATGACTCAAACCTTTGATAGGTCCCGCTAAGAAAGCAAAGCTAGCTAGCCACGGTGCTCTTACATGGGCAAATGAGGTCATGCATACCTCTTTGAAGGTATGGTGTAAGTTATCCTCTTTCACTCTCGTATATGAAATTTACCATATCTGACTGGTTTATTTCTTGTAGATTAACCTTATAGGCATGGAGCTTATGAAGAGGATTTCAAACACAAACCAAGAGACAAGAGAGTTGCAGGCAGAAGTTGAAAATTGGAGAGCACAGTATGATAGCCTAAGGATTGACATGGATGCTTTAGAAGAGGAAATGAGTACCTTGAAGCGACAGATGAGACTTATGGCAACAGAACTAGCAGCGGAGCGAGCTTCTTGCAGTCTAGCTGATAAAGATAAGAGTGTTCTGGAGTCTTCGTTCGCGGAGCAACTGTCCCGTACCTCAGAGGAGATTAGAGACTTGAAGAATTTTTTGGAGCAGAAGGAATAATACTCGAACGAGCTCGTGCGACCACTCACTCGTACTCAAGAAGATCTTCGGAAGGCTTTAGCCAAAGCTCAAACTTTAGAGGAGTCAATTGTTCCATTAAGGGCCGCCCATGAAGCTGCAGAGGCGGAGAAGGACGAGTTGAGAGCTGAGTTTCAAGTGTGGGCAAAAGATTACGAAGATTTGGAAGAGGTGGTTGTTGTCGATGTGAGTTATGCGTATATGAATTTTCGCCTTGACACATTGATGGAAATGAGTCAAGAAGGTTTTGACCTTAATGCTGAAATAGCCAAAACTAAGGAAGCCATGGAGAAGGCTCAATAGGGTCATAACCTCTCTTCACCTGATGGTGAGATTCCAGCCGCTCATGCCTCTTCATCCTCAGTTACTCCCGCTCCTTCTGCCACCGAAATCAACCCTTCTCTTGAAAAGATCTAGTTGGTTTATCCCTTTTTTTCTTTTTCTTTGTATCAGTTGGTGATTACCCCCAGTCCCATCGGGGTAAATTTGGATTTACTTTAAGTCCCCAAATGACAACTTAGGGGCACCACAATGTAAATATAAAAATCTTATACAACTAAGTATAAGTTAATACTTAGTTTTAGTCGTTTTAATATATAAATGTTAGTTAGACTTTTGTTGAGTTTCTATTTCACTCTTTAAGTCTTTTTCATGCTTTATTTTTCAAGGTTTTAGTTTTACCTTTTGCATGTGAAATGCTTTAGACTACTCGTACCTTTTTTATAATAGGCACGATGTCATATTAAATGTGTGCCTTTTTGTAATAGGCATAGTTTATGGAAGAGGGCCTTTTATAATTGACATGAAGAAGACGTCTCAACTTCATGATAATGCAATAGAGTGATAGGAATTTTACACATGTTTAAGAATGTTTCCAAGGAAATTTTTTGTTTGAACTTCCATGACATTTTACATGTGTTTGGTTATCGTCTAAAACTCACGCTTGCAACTGTTTTTTGTTTAACAGATTTGATATACTCTTGTATTTCGTAACTATTTTTCATAGGTAATAATTTTTCAATATTAATACAAGGAAAAAAAATTCTTTTTTAACTAGCAACAGTTTTTATAAAGATTGGGAGTTTTACCCACAACTGTTTTGGGAACAGTTTTCTAATAAGTACGAGGGAAATGTTTGCTTATTTGCAACTGTTTTTATTTGATAGCAGTTTTTTGAACAAATACAAGGATTTAGATCTTTCATCCATAACTATTTTATTCGAGAACAATTTTTTGAATGAGTATATTGATGATGATCTTTTCCCTCTAACTGTTTTTGTTACAACAGTTTTGAAAAGATGTATATTTCTTTTTCGTGACTAACATTTTGCCTTTCAACCTGAATATGTTCGAAGGCTTTTGCTTTTTGCATTAGGCTTTGTATTTGGATGGCTCTTTTTATTTCTTTCGATTTTGCTCGTGTCACTTATCTCATTGGATAGATGGGTCTTTAGGCTCGAGCTTTTGACTTTCTGATAGTCTTCTTTGCTTCGTCTTAAACTTCTATACTGTATAGTCCCCCAAGTGTTTGAGCTTTGAAGAATGAAATCTCGAGCACTTGATTATTCCTTCCTTGTGGTCCTTTTCCTGAAAAGGAAAAACATTGTGGACTCGAAGGTATATAGTGTTTTAGATGATGACTGCTTAACCCTTTTGAAACGTCCATCAGAAAGTGTAGCCCTAGACCGGGAATTGTGTTATTTCCTCGCGTCTTTGCAGGTCTAATATCATCATCTGGTGATGGGTTAGCTTTGTGCCTATCATCTAAAAAAGTTAGTAAAATTTTTAAATGTTAAAAATAAAATCGAACGTGTGATACCTAGATTGTTGGTAGAACTCTGCCGTTCATAGCTTCCAACTCATAGGCGCCTTTCCCAGCTATACCTCGGATTTTGTAAGGTCCTTTCCAGTTTGGATTTAACTTTCATGCACCTGCTTCTTTTGTTGATTGAAAGACTTTTTTTGAGGACGAAGTCCCCAATTTTAAAGTACATGAGATGAGCTTTACGATTGTAATAACGCTCTATGATTTGTTTTTGAGCTGCCATCCGTATCAATGTTGCTTCTCTCCGTGGTTCGAGCAGTTCCAGGTTGGTCCTTAATTCGTCGTCATTTTTACCTTCCATGGCTGTCGAGAAACTTATACTTGGTTCGCCAATCTCCACAGGTATTAAGGCTTCTGAGCCATAAAGAAGTGCGAACGGAGTTTCTCCCGTGGCTATTTTGAAGTTGTTCTGTATGCCCATAGCACTGCTGGTAACTCATCAGGCCAGTTTCCTTTGGCTTTATCCAGCCGCTTCTTTAGATTGTTGATGATGACCTTATTCGTTTACTCAGCTTGACCATTAGCCACGGGATGGTACGACGTTGAAGTGATCCGTTTGAATTGCCAATTTTTTAAGAATTTTGTGATTTGTGAGCCTATGAATTGTGGGCCATTATCACACACGATTTCCTTTGGTATTCCAAAGCGACATATTATGCTTCGCCATAAGAAGCTTTTAACTTCCTTTTCTCGCACTTTTTTGAACACTTCTGCCTCTATCCATTTTGTAAAATAGTCGGTTAGTATGAGTAAAAATTGTACATGTCCTTTAGTTGTGGGAAGAGGTCCTACTATGTCCATACCCCATTTCATGAAAGGCCATGGGGATATTATTGGATGTAATAATTCTGCTAGTCGATGCATGTTATTGGCAAACCTTTGGCATCTGTCACATTTGGATATGAAATTCTCAACTTCTTCTTCCATCTTAGGCCAATAGTATCCGGCTCTGATTAGTGTTTTCACTAAGGATCTCGCCCCTGAGTGATTTCCACAGTGTCCTTCGTGGACTTCTTTCATCACAAATTCTGTTTGGTTAGGTCCAAGACATTTCTCTAGGGGTCCTCCGAACATCTTGTGATAAAGTAAGTTGCGAATAAGGCAGTACCGTGCAGCTTTGCGGCGTAGTGCTTGAGCCCCTTTCCTGTCTTCAGATACGGTGCCATTCTGCAAAAAATTAAGAATTTCCTTTCTCCAGTACTAGGTTAGGTTGTTGAAAGTTACTTCATTCCTATCCTGGTCTATTATTGAATGAAATAGTTGAACGACAATTGTATTGTCTTTGTTCGTTCCTTCCGTGACTGCTGCAAGGTTAGCTGATGCATCTGCCTCTGCATTTTCCTCTCTAGGTATTTTCACTACCTTCCATGCTTTGAATTGTCTCACGAGCTCTCATGATTTTTCAAGATATTGTTGCAATCTAGTCTCTCGAGCGATATAAGTCCCCTGTATCTGATTTACTACCAGCTGGGAATCACTGTTGATCGCAATTTGCTCGATTGAGAGCTCCCGTGCAAGTTCAAGCCCTACAATAACAACTTCGTACTCTGCTTCATTGTTAGTGATATACAACACTTTATAGCTTTCTGTGTCTTTTCACCCGTATGTGATATCAAGACTATGCCTAAGCCGGCGCCTTTTATATTTGAAGAACCATCGGTGAACAAGGTCCATGGGCCTGGATTAACACCGTTAAAGAGTTGTAACTCTTTTTCTACTTCAGATACAATGTTATTACTAAAGTCATCAACAAAATCAGCTAGTATTTGAGACTTGATTGCAGTCCTAGGCTGATAGATTATCTCATGCTCACTTAATTCTATGGCCCATTTGGCTAATCTTCCTGACAATTCTTGTTTATGCAGAATATTTCTTAAAGTATATGAGGTCACAACAGTGATTGAGTATCATTGAAAATAGGTTCGTAATTTTCTAGATGCTATTATTAAAGCTAAGGCTAACTTTTCCAGATGTGGATATCTAGTCTTAGCATCTCACAAAGTTTTACTTACATAATAGAATGGTGATTGTTTACCTTTTTCTTCTCTTACCAATATTGTACTTACAACAATTTCTGTGACAGCCAGGTAGATGTACAATCTTTCCCCTTCTTTTGGCTTTGAAAGTAGTGGTGTTTAACCAAAGAATTAGACCCTTTGACTAAAGCTTATTTTTAATATGAATGCGGGTTACTGATAATCAAGATAATGGGAAAAATGAATAATAGACAATATTACAGAAATAAGAGATCGGAGTTGATTGTATTCGAGAATCAGATGTCTTTACAACATGTATTCCCCTCCCGTATATAGGAGATTCTTATAATGTACGACTGCTGTTATGGTTACTCATTAATGACTAATTATGACATTAATGAGGCGTTACAAAGGAAAACGGTAAATAGGGGTTCAGTTACATAACGTTCGAGTAATCAATTGTGGGTCTATGAATCTGCACGTAGCTTTGTCTAGATTCATTCTGACCGTGCCTCTCTCCTGTTTTGATCAAATTGAATTTCCCGTGACTGATAAGGTCGTGGGTTTACTGAACCGTGCCTCTTTGTACCATACCTCTTCAAAGAGTTATTTCTAGTTGTCGTGTTTTCCCGTGTCCACGTGACTAGATGAGTTGTCAAAAGTTGGCTTACGTGTGAAACTCTTTTTTACCAATACAAATAGTCTCTCACTTACCATATATTTAACGATTAATATTTGGTAAGTGGATATTTATTTATGGCGGAAATATTTTGCCACCACTTTTACTTGAATCATTGTATCCTTCTCTGTACTATAGGCGTCGTTTGTCACTTCCATTTAATGCTCATACCACAAGTCCTTTCCGGATTGGTTCTGCATTTACTCAGCACCTTTTAGGGCTTTTTGCGGTTGTGCCAGTCCTGAAGTGACATCTTCAATTATGACTTTTCATCATGTTTGATGGTTGTATTCGAGTATAAATATGTTTTCTTTTCTTTGCTTCCACGAAACACTTTTTCTTCTCAAACCACCCTCAAAGAGTAATAGACATTGAAAGCTTAGCGCCATCTTCTGCTCCGACTAGGAGTCGGAGGGGTGGTAGACTTAGAAGTCTAGGATCCACTCCTTCGAGGGGATCTTCTTCTTCTCAAATAGTTCCTTCTCCTTCCACTAGATCTCCAGTTACTCTGAGATTTAGGGTTTCTCGATCTTCGTCTAGAGGTAGAGGCGGACACCTTCGTGAACCTGGAGTCGATGAAATTGTCCCTGCTGAGTTTGTTTTCGCTAGTGATAGTCAAGTTCTTGTAGATCAATCTTCTTCTTTTGATAGTGTAGAAAGATATTTAACCCTTAGAACTGAGGGTCAGATTTCCCTTGTTCGAAGGGAGTGCTTCTGGAAATCTGACTTTCCTGTCTATATTCTGAATACTAATCAAAGAATAACGTCTTACAAGACGGGATATTCTTTTGTTTATACTTATCTTTTCACTTTAGGGTTTAGAGCCCCCATTGACCCAGTTATAATTGAGTTTTGCCGTTTTTTCAGTATATGCTTAGGACAAGTTGGCCTGCTTGTGTGGCAAGTTATCACATGGCTTAGGAGTTTGGCTTCTTTAGCCTCGGTTCCTTTTAACTTCAACCTTCTTATTCACCTCTACTCTCCTACCTTATTTCGTGAAGGGGGTTTTACTCTGACTACTAGAAGCAAAAGAGTGTTAGTAACCCCTGGAGACGATAAGGATAGGGGTTGGTACCTTCGTTATGTCGCTGTACTCATTGCTGGTTTAGTGGGTGAAGAAAAACTTCCCTTCCCTGAGAAGTGGAATCGCGCACGTGTGTATGCTTTAGCTCACATTTACTTCTTCTTGTTTTGACTTGAGATGTTTTATTTAACACCGTGTCTGTTTATTTTTCTCCTTTCAGCAATCATGAATACTGTCAAGAATGTCTCCGATATTCGTGATTGGGTAGAAAATTATTATATGTTGCTCCTTCTGAAGAAAGATCTTGGAAGTACCTCGCTGGGAGGTACGGTTGGCAAGTAAAGACCCACGGTAAGTGAAGCTTTTGCTCTTCCTTCTTTCCTTACTCGAGTCTATTTTCTTTTGTCGTTTAACTTTTTCCCCTTTTTAATAGGATTCTCTTCTCGTGGGGTGTCTGCTTCCTCTATCCCGAAGATGTCCTTGGCTCAAGCCCAGGAAATTATCGTTGGTTCATCTTCCTCGAAGAAGAAGATTAGTGAATCTCGTTCCATGGAGGAAAAGGAAGAGGGTGCTTTGTGCACAGGCCACGGAGAAGGCGAATGATTTTAGATGATGAGCCTACCGCCTCAAACTTGCCTCCCGTGTCTGTGATTGAGCCCCCTCTCTTTGATGATGTTCCACATTCCCCTATTCACGGTGGTATTGATGTCGCTCTTGATGACGTCTCTTTGGCTGTTGTCTTTCCTACCTCCTTGAGAGAAGAAGTTTCGTCTATTCCTTTGGCTATCTCAAATTTTGATGCTGCTTTGCCTGTAACTTCTTCAACTCTTCAACTTTCCGTGCTTGCTCCTTTGCCCATGGCTTCTTCAGCTCCTCAACCTTCCGTGCATGTTGTTATTCCATCTCTGCCTGCTTCCATGCCTTCCGTTAGGGAAGTAGGGTCTTCCAGCAGAGAGATGCGGCAGGTGGTAATAGAGGTTCCAGCTGAGGGAAACATTTTTAAGAAGACGGGTGAGCATGAAGTGTGGCTCAAGCCTTTAATAGGTCCCACTGAGAAAGCAAAGCTAGCTAGCCACGGTGCTCTTACATGGGCAAATGAGGTCGTGCATACTTCTTTGAAGGTATGGTGTAAGTTATCCTCTTTCTCTCTCGTATATGAAATTTACCATATCTGATTGGTTTACTTCTTGTAGATTAACCTCATAGGCATGGAGCTTATGAAGAGGATTTCAAACACAGACCAAGAGACAAGAGAGTTGTAGGCAGAAGTTGATAATTGGATAGCAAAGTATGACAGCTTAAGGATTGACATAGATGCTTTAGAAGAAGAGATGAGTACCTTGAAGCGGCATATGAGACTTATGGAAGCAGAACTAGCAATGCGGCGGGCTTCTTGAAGTCAAGCTGACAAAGACAAGAGTGTTCTGGAGTCTTCGTTCCCGGAGTAGTTATCCCGTGCCTCATAGGATATTAGAGACTTAAGGAACTTGCTGGGGGCAGAAGGAAGAATACTCAGGCGAGCTCGTGGAATCACTCACTCATACTCAAGAAGATCCTCGAAGGTATTTAGACAAAGCTCAAGCTTTAGAGGATTTGATTGTTCCATTAAGGGCCGCTCATGAAGCTGCGGAGGCAGAGAAGGACGGGCTGAGAGCTGAACTTCAAGTGTGGGCACAAGATTATGAAGATTTGGAAGAGGTGGATGTTGTCGATGTGAGTTATGCGTATATGAATTTTTGCCTTGACACATTGATGGAAATGAGTCAAGAGGGTTTCGACCTTAGTGGTGAAATAGCCAAAACTAAGGAAGCCATGGAGAAGGCTCAACAGGGTCATAACCTCTCTTCACCTGATGGTGAGACTCCAGCCGCTCATGCCTCTTCATCCTCAGTTGCTCCCGCTTCTTCTGCCTCTGAAGTCAACCTCTCTCTTTGAAAAGATCTAGTTGGTTTATCCCTTTTTTCTTTTTCTTTGTATCAATTGGTGGTTACCCCCAGTCCCATCGGGGGTAAATTTGGATTTCCTTTAAGTCCCCAAATGACAACTTAGGGGCACCACAATGTAAATATAAAAATCTTATACGGCTAAGTATAAGTTAATACTTAGTTTTAGCCGTTTTTAATATATAAATATTAGTTCGACTTTTGTTGAGTTTTTGCTTCATTCTTTAAGTCTTTTGCATGCTTTATTTTTTGAGGTTTTAGTTTTACCTTCGAATTTTGCATGTGGAATGCTTTAGACTACTCGTACCTTTTTTATAATAGGCACGGTGTCATATTAAATGTGTGCCTTTTTGTAATAGGCATAGTTTATGGAAGAGGGCCCTTTATAATCGACATGAAGAAGACGTCTCAACTTCATGATAATGCAATAGAGTGATAGGAATTGTACACATGTTTAAGAATGTTTTCAAGGAAAGTTTTATGTTTGAACTTCCATGACATTTTACATGTGTTTGGTTATCGTCTAAAACTCACGCTTGCAACTGTGTTTGCTTAACATATTTAGTATACTCTTGTATTTCGTAACTTTTTTCATAGGTAACAGTTTTTCGATATTAATACAAGGAAATAACTGTTTTTCACTAGTAACAGTTTTTATAAAGATTGGGGTTTTTACCCGCAACTGTTTAGTAACAGTTTTTATAAAGATTGGGATTTTTATCCGCAACTGTTTAGTAACAGTTTTTATAAAGATTGGGGTTTTTACCCGTAACTGATTAGTAATAGTTTTTATAAAAATTGGGGTTTTTACCCGTAACTATTTAGTAACAGTTTTTATAAAGATTGAGATTTTTACCCGTAACTGTTTAGTAACAGTTTTCTAATAAGTACGAGGGAAATGTTTTCTTATTCGTAACTGTTTTGATTTGATAACAGTTTCTTGAACATATACAAGGGTTTAGATCTTTCATCCATAATTGTTTTATTCGAGAACAGTTTTTTGGATGAGTATATTGATGATAATATTTTTCCCCTAACTATTTTTGTTACAACACTTTTGAATAAGTATAAATATGTACATTTCTTTCTCGTGACTAAGATTTTGCCTTTCAACCTGAATATGTTCGAATATTTTTGCTTTTTGCATTAGGCTTTGTATTTGGATGGCTCTTTTGATTTCTTTCGATTCTGCTCGTGTCACTTGTCTTCATTGGGTAGATGGGTCTTTAGGCTCGAGCTTTTGACTTTCTGATAGTCTTCTTTGCTTCGTCTTACCCTTCCATACTATATAGTCCCCCAAGTGTTTGAGCTTTTGAAGAATGAAATCTCAAGCACTTGATTATTCCTTTCCTTGTGGTCTTTTTCCTGAAAAGGAAAAACATTCTGGACTCGAAGGTATATAGTTTTTTAGATGATGACTGCTTAACCCCTTTTGAAACGTCCATCAGAAAGTGTAACCCTAGACCAAAAATTGTGTTATTTCCTCGAGTCTTTGCAGGTCTAATATCATCATCTGGTGATGGGTTTGCTTTGTGCCTATCATCTAAAAAAGTTAGTAAAATTTTTAAATATTCAAAATAAAATCGAACATGTGATACCTGACGGGGGGTATTCTATTATTTTTAGAAGTAATACTTCTTTAGATGGATGGCGTTCCATCTTGTTGGTAGAACTCTGCCGTCCATAGCTTCCAACTCATAGGCGCCTTTTCTAGCTATCCCTCGGATTTTGTAAGGTCCTTCCCAGTTTGGATTTAGCTTTCCTGCACCTGCTTCTTTTTGTTGATTGAAAGACTTTTTTGAGGACGAAGTCCCCAATTTTAAAGTACCTGAGATGAGCTTTACGGTTGTAATAAGGCTCTATGATCTGTTTCTGAGCTGCCAACCGTATCAATGCTGCTTCTCTTCGTGGTTCGAGCAGGTCAAAGTTTATCCTTAGTTCGTCGTCGTTTTCACCTTCCATGGTTGTTGAGAACCTTATGCTTGGTTCTCCAATATCCACAGGTATTAAGGCATATGAGCCATAAAAAAGTGCGAACGGAGTTTCTCCCGTGGCTATTTTTGAGGTTGTTCTGTATGCCCATAGTACCGTTGGTAATTCATCAGGCCGGTTTCCTTTGGCTTTATTTAGCCGCTTCTTTAGATTGTTGATGATGACCTTATTCGTTGACTCAGCTTGACCGTTAGCCACAGGGTGGTACAATATTGAATTGATCTGCTTGATTGACCAATTTTTGAAGAATTACGTGATTTGTGAGCTTATGAATTGTGGGCCATTATCAAACACGATTTCCTTTGGTATTCCAAAGCGGCATATTATGTTTAACTTCCTTTTCTCGCACTTGTTTGAACGCTTCTACCTTTACCCATTTTGTAAAATAGTTTGTTAGTATGAGTAAAAATCGTACATGTCCTTTAGCTGTGGGTAAAGGTCCTACTATATACATCCCCCATTTCATGAAAGGCGATGGCTATATTGTTGGATGTAATAATTCTGCTGATCGATGCATGTTATTGCCAAACCTTTGGCATCTGTCACATTTGGATACGAAATTCTCAGCTTCTTCTTCCATCTTAGGCCAATAGTATCCGGCTCTGATCTGAGTTTTCACTAAGGATCTCGCCCCGTAGTGATTTCCACAGTGTCCTTCGTGGACTTCTTTCATCACAAATTCTGTTTGGTTAGGTCCAAGGCATTTAGCTAGGGGTCCTCCGAACATCTTGCGATAAAGTAAGTTGTGAATAAGGCAGTACCATGCAGCTTTGCGGCGTAGTGCTTGAGCCGCTTTCCTATCTTCAGGTACGGTTCCATTCTGCAAAAAATTAACAATTTCGTTTCTCCCGTCCCAGGTTGGGTTGTTGAAAGTTACCTCATTCCTGTCCTGGTCTATTATTGAATGAAATAATTGAATGACAATTGTATTGTGTTTGCTCGTTACTTCCGTGACTGCTGCGAGGTTAGCTAATGCATCTGCCTCTGCATTTTCTTCTCTAGGTATTTGCACTACCTTCCCTGTTTTGAATTGTTTCATGAGCGCTCGTGTTTTTTCAAGATACTGTTGCATTCTCGTCTCTCGAGCAATGTAAGTCCTCTGTATCTGATTTACTACCAGTTGGGAATTGATGTTGATCACAATTTACTCTATTGAGAGCTCTCATGCAAGTTCAAGCCCTGCAATAACAGCTTCGTACTCTGCTTCATTTTTAGTGATATGATAACACTTTATATCTTGTCGTGTCTTTTCACCTGTGGGTTATATCAAGACTATGCCTAAGCCAACGTCTTTTACATTTGAAGAACCATCAGTGAACAAGGTCGACATGCCTGGATTAACACCGTTAAAGAGTTGTAACTCTTTTTCTACTTCATATACAATGCCATTACTAAAGTCAACAACAAAATCAGCTAGTATTTGAGACTTAATTGCAGTCCTAGGCTGATAAATTATCTCATGCTCACTTAGTTGTATGGCCCATTTGGCTAATCTTCCTGACAATTCTTGTTTATGCAAAATATTTCTTAAAGGATATGAGGTCATAACAGTGATTGGGTGGCATTAAAAATAGGGTCATAATTTTCTAGATATTATAGCTAACTTTTCCAGATGCGGATATCCAGTCTCAGCATCTAGCAAAGTTTTACTTACATAATAGATAGGTGATTGTTTACCTTTTTCTTCTCTTACCAATACTGCACTTACATCAATTTCGGAGACAGCCAGGTAGATGTACAATATTTCCCCTTCTTTTGGCTTTGAAAGCAGTGGTGGTTTCGATAGATAAATCTTCAAGTTCTCGAGGGCTTGCTGACATTCTTCAGTCCATTCGAACTGATTTTGTTTTTTGAGAACTGAGAAGAATTTAAATTTTTTTTCGGAAGATCTAGAAATAGACCTCCCCAAAGCTGGTATTCTTCCTGTCAGTCTTTGAACCTCCTTTTTATTTGTTAAAACATCAGGTATTTCCTCTATGACTTTAGTTTCAGCAGGATTTACCTCTATTCCTCTATTTGATACAAGGAAACCCAAAAATTTGCCTGATTGCACTCCAAAAGCACATTTCTCTGGATTCAACTTCATATTATACCTGCGTAAATTATCAAAAGCAGTAGATAGGTGCTGGAAATGGTCTTGTGCTTGAGTTGATTTTACCAACATGTCATCTATGTACACCTCCATCATTTTTCCCAGATGTTCTTGGAAGATCTTGGTCACTAGGCTTTGATAGGTGGCTCTAGCGTTTTTAGGTCAAAAAGCATGACCTTATAACAATAAGTTCCCCTATTCGTGATAAATGAGGTTTTTTCCTCGTCTAAAGGATCCATTTTAATCTGATTATAACCAGAATATATATCTATAAAGCTTAATAGTTCATGACATTCATTTAATCTATATGAGGCAATGGGAATGAATCTTTGGGGCATGCTTTGTTTAAATCAGTATAATCTACGCATGCTCTCCACTTGCCATTCTTTTTAGGTACTACCACGGTGTTTTCCAACCAGTTAGGGTACGTTACCTCTCGTATCGAACCAATATTCAAGAGTTTCTGTACCTCTTCGTCGATCACTTGGTTCTTGAATGGTCCTTGCTTTCTTTTCTTCTGCTTAACAGGTATGAAGGATAAATCTTCATTTAGTTTATGAATCATCACTTCTGGTGGGATGCCTTTCATATCTGAGTGGGACCACACAAAACAGTCTGCGTTAGCCTTTAAATAATCAATTAACTTACCTCTTTGAGTGTGTCTTATCCTCGTGCCTATATACACTTTCTGCTCAGGTTTTTATTCAGATAAAGGAACAACTTCGAGCTCCTCCATAGTTGTTTTGATGTGCTCATCTTCCTCCAGTTCATGAATGACCGGTTTGGAATCTGCATCTGTGTGGTATAGTACACCTTCCATGGTAACTTGACTCTTCTTATCGTAAGTATTTTCTTTCGTGCCTGTTTCAACAATAATATCTTCCGTACTTATTTGGACAGTAATGTTTGTTTGGGCGGTGTTACCTGTTTGAGAGATTTCCTTATCTCGTAATTCTTCCACCTCTATTTTCTTGTTGTAGTGTACCACATAATTTATATTTTTTGCGGTCTGCTGATCTCCTTTGATTTTTTGAATCCCCCATTCAGAGGAAAATTTAATTACCTGATGCAACGTAGAGGGTATCGCTTTCATGTCGTGGATCCATGGACTTCCAATGATCACATTATAAGCCATGTGAGTATCTATTACTTGGAACCTAGCTCTTTTGATCACCTCCTCAGCATAAGTGTTAAGCTCAATTTATCCTTTTGTTATAACCGTAGATTTATCAAACCCGGATATGGCTCGTGCTTTTGGGATTACTTGATTCCCAGTAGCATTTCTTCCACGACTCTTAGCAAAATGATATTGACTGAACTGCCTGGATCAATCAACACTATTTTCACGTTAGTGTCATGAATAAGTAGAGATATTACCATAGCATCGTTGTGCGGAAGCATTAATCCGCTGCTATCTGCATCATCGAAGGTTATATCGTCTTCTCCAGGAGCACATTTCCCGTGTGCAATTGTGAACTTTGTGGTTGTTTTGCAAATCACTCCGTTTACTTCTTCACCCTCGTGTATCACATTAACGGTTCGTTTTGGAGAAGGAGACTTTGGGGGCTCCTGCATGTTCCTCATTATATGCATGTTTACCTTTATCAATAAACAATTCTGTTAAATAGCCCTATTTTAACAAATTTTCTACTTCACCTTGTAAAAATCTGCAATCCGCAGTTTTGTGCCCATGATCGTTGTGAAATTCACACCAGTGATCTAGGTTTCTTCTATTTGGATTTGACCGGATCTCTTTGGGCCACTTAACCTTATCTCCCCTGTTCTTCAATATTGAGACAAGTTCAGTAGTACTTACGTTAAAAGTATGATCCCCAATTTAAGTACTACCTCTAGGTCGTTCATCTTGATCTTTTCTGGATCTAGACGAGGATGAGATTACATCTCTTCCTTGTAGTCTATAGTCCGACCTAATATTTTCGATCCTGGGGCGGATATCGCGTCCCGAGGGTCCTAAGTAAGGATCATACATGTTTTTACCTGATCTTCTATCTGATTCAGTACGTGTAGATCTGGAGTGTTCTTCATCTCTCGAACAAGCAATGATATATTCTTCTATTTTGAGTTTAGCGATGTACCTCTTATATACGTCGTTCCATGTTGTGGCGGGGAATTCTCTTAGATTCTCCTTAAGTCGCCTGGTGGCTTCTGAGATTTTATTGTTCAAGTTGCTTGCAAATTCCATGGCTGCCCAATTATCAGGCACCCTG